>WPDH01000202.1:0-258435 GCA_019137255.1 Corinectria fuckeliana | reverse complement strand
TAATAAAGCTATAGTATAAGCAGCTAGGAAATAAATATATTAATAAATCCTAGAAAGAATATATATTAGTATATATTTAAGACTTAAAGCTAATATAAGCCTAATAAAAAGTCTAAAGAAAAGCTACTTATAGAGGTATTAAAAAGAGAAGAAAGAAAGAAAGATATTATAACTTAAGAGACTAAATAATAAATAATAATAAAGATCTATATAGCTACTAATAGCTGCTAATAGCTATTAAGTATTAAGTCTATACTAGCCTCTAGCTACTAATAACTATACTACTAGCTAACCTACTAATAGCTAGCTAACTTACTAGCAGCTAGTTTTACCTACTTAAAATCCTAAGCTTTTAGCTATAACTGTAAAGTAACTTAGATATCTCTAGCTAGTATAATCCTAATACTTAACTACTCTACTCTTATAGTAGACTAAGTGCTTAATATTTAGTTAACTATTTCTCTCTTTTTTATTTTTATTTTCTTTTTTCTCTTTTTTCTTTTTTCTTTTTTTTTTTTCCCTCTTTTTAATTTTTTTCTAGCCTTTTAGGAAATAAGATAACTTTAGTTTTAGCAAAAGGACTATTTACTTATATATAGTAATAGTATAAGAGGCCTAATCTAAGCCTACTATATAAAAAATATAGGTTTTTATCTAATTTTATAGTTTTTCCTGTATCTATATAGAATAAAAGCATTATTTACCTTTTAAGTCTATAAAGTATAAATAAATAAATATAACTAGTAATTAATAAGATTTAGCTATATAGTAGCTTTATAATAGTTTTATAGTATATATCTNNTTAAGACTCTTTTAGTAACTATTATAAACTATCTTAAGACTTAATATATACTTATACTAAAAACAGTAAGAATCTAAGTATTATCTTTTAAGAGATTTATAACTAGTTTATAAAAAAAGACTATAATATCTCTACTAAGAAGATAGTATAAAACTACTATAAGTAAGAGGTAGTTTCTTAGGAGGGTATAGTTAATAATTATTATAATATCTAATAGTATATAAAATATAATATTAGAAGCTATACTTAGTAACCTAATAATAATCTTCTTACTAAGGTGAGAAGAGATTATTTTAGATAGTAATACTATAAGAGACTAAAATATTTTCTTATTATAAGTAACTTAGGCTTAAGTTAGAGTCTTAATAGGTATTTCCTAAAGGGCAGTTAATATTACTTTTTTAATAATAATTATAATTATTTATATAAGAGTTAGTAAGATTAGAATCTTACTACTTATATATTAGGTATAGCTTATAATAGTATTAGCTAAAACTACTACTAATTTTTAAACTAAGAGAAAAGTAGCTTCTAAGATAATTACTTTAAGTTTAAGTTTAGTCTTAATAATAAGATTTTTAAATTAATTATAGGTTATTCTTATACTAGGCTTAGCTTATAGTTGGTATAAGTTTTATAGTGAAAATTTTTCCTTAAGAGGAGGAGAGAGATAGTTTATAATCTTAATATCTTTTATTTTGCCTAGCCTGTCTATTATATATAATATAGTAATAATATAAGAGTAGAAAAAGAGTAGAAAAAAAGTAAAAAAAGTCTATAAAGAAAGTTACTTAGGTTAGAATTAATTTTAGGTGTATAGCTAAGATATAGTACAGGTATTTATTAAATATTCACAGATTTTTTATTAACTTAGGCTTAGTTATACTAGTCTAGCTTAAGCTATAGTAAGTATTATAATATATTACTTTAAGGCTTAAAAGTGCTTAATAATATTATTAAACACTTTTTTAAAAGTATTATAAAAAGCTATAATCTTATAGTATATATATTAGTTTATATACTTAAGTTTTATAGTTTTATTATTATTATTATTATCTAATTTTAAGTTGTTTAGAATACTATTATTATATATTTAAATATTATCTTAAGGCTGTTTACCTTAGGATATTTCTAAACTAGATAGAGTTACTAAAGCTATAATAACTAATTTAAATTATTACTTATGTTAATATAGTAAAACACTAAATAAGAGCTATTAATATATAATAGCTAAGTCTATCCTAAGAGTATAAGATAGATTTAAGATATAAGAGTGTTTAAACTAGTAGTTTAAAATATTATAGTAAGTAATATAAGTTATAGTCTAGTAATAGTAAAATAGTAGATTTAATATAACTAAGTATATTAATAGCTAGTAAGACTATCTTTATAAAAGTGCTAAGTAAGTATATTTATATATTATAATAATTATAGTATTTATATAAGTAATTATAGTGATTATAGTGCTTAGTCACTATAATTAAAGCCTTAATTATAGTGATTATAAAGTTATAATAATTAGCTTTTATAATAGAAAGAAAAAAGTGAGTATATTATAGTTTTACTAGTTATAACCACCTAGTCTTAACCTAGCTTATAATACTTAAGTATACCTTTTATATAAATAGTTAAAACTCTCTTAGTAACTATTATAAACTATCTTAAGACTTAATATATACTTATACTAAAAATAGTAAAAATCTAAGTATTATTCTTTAGAAGATCTATAATTAGTCTATAAAAAAAGATTATAATATTCTTACTAAGAAGGTAGTATAAGACTACTATAAGTAAAAAATAGTCTCTTAGGAGTGTATAGTTAATAGATATTATAGTAGCTAATAGTATATAAGATATAATATTAAAAGCTATACTTAGTAACCTAATAATAATCTTCTTACTAAAATAGGAGGGGATTATTTTTAAAAGTAGTACTATAAGAGACTAAAGTATTCTCTTATTATAAGTAACTTAAGCTTAGGTTAAGACTTTAACAGGTATATTCTAAAAGGTAGTTAATACTACCTTTTTAATAGTAATTATAATTATTTTTATAAGAGATAGTAAGATTAGAATCTTACTACTAGTATATTAAGTATAACTTATAGTAGTATTAGCTAAGACTACTACTATTTCTTATACTATAAAAAAAGTAGCTTTTAGAATAATTACTTTAAGTTTATATTTAGTCTTAATAATAAGATCTTTAAATTAATTATAGGTTATTTTTATACTAGGCTTAGCCTATAGTAGATAAGAGTTTTATAGTAAAAGGTTTTCCTTAAGAGGAGGTAAAAAATAGTTTATAATCTTAATATTCTCTATTTTACTTAGCCTGCTTATTATATATAGTATAGTAATAATATAAGAGTAGAAAGAGAGTAAAAAAGGTTTATAAAGAAGGTTAGTTAGGTTAGAATTAATTTTAGGTGTTTAACTAAGGTATAGTAAGTATAACTACTAAATATTTATAAAGGTTAGAGATAATAAATAATATCTTATTATTATAAAGAAATATATAAAAAATATAATTATAATATAAAAAATAGCTTAAGAGAGTAATATATAAACTTAAAAAAAGTAACTAAAACTAATTTTTATATTACTTAAGATATTACTCTTAAAATATATATAGCTTTTTTTAAAACTACTTTAATAACCTTAAAAGCTTAAGTAAATAACTTTAAATATATTATAAATAATATTATCACTTTTAATCTTCTTATAATTAACCTAGTCTTTATACAGTATTAGTTATTAAAAAAGCTTTCTTAGCTAATAAGAAAGGATTAATACTGTTGCCTTATGCTTTCTTAACAACTTCACTCCGTCATATTTAACAACAACGCCGACTATCACCCTTTCTTAAACCTTCCAACTCTGCACTACGACTTTCATGAGCACCACCCATATTTAAGATGGACAAATTGCCTGCCGACGAGATTTCTGTCCATCAAATCCACGCCGGCGACGGTGACGGGGCGGATATTATTTTCGACTTCAACGGCCAGCTGATCGCTGTATCTATCTTTCCTAGTTCCTCCATACGAGGCCAAAAGCAGCGCTTTGTTAATGATCGCCTCATCGACCTTCTAGGCCGCGCCGTTTCTGCCGACATGGACGATGATGACTACGACGAGGTTGTGGACGAGGTCCTAGGCACCATACTCGATGCTGGTAGGCCCATCTTTACGCAAGCCGTATTGCCCGTCAAGTCTGTTCCCACACGTCTCGGCCGGGATTTACAGTCTTTCCTCTCTCCAGCAAGACTCACCTTCCAGTTTCTTGAGACCGCCAGAGGCACCGCTACCATTGTCCCTATCGACCCCGGTGAAGCCTACACCTATCCCGCCTGCGAGGCACGTTGCGATAGCTCTGACGAAGATGATTTCGGCATCCATACTATTCTTCCCTGGCACTCAGCTAAGGAAATACTCGTTGCGGAAACTTTCGTAGAAGGCGCTGGTCACGTTGCCAGCCGGGTCTGGGTCGACGGCGAGGAGATGTTTTGCAAAGCCCATGGAGATGGAAGAAGATTGATTGGTTCTAGTGTGGGGCGAGAGCTGGCAAGTCTACATGAAATGCGAAAAGATTGTCCAACTAAATACGGCACATCGATGCGTGTGCCACAGCTTCTGGGCTATGTGGTGCACGCTTATACGGGCCGTGTTATCGGATTTCTCCGGCAGTGGGTATCGGGGTGTCGCCTTAAGGATGTCAACATCCTCGCAACATCGGCTGAAAGGAGGCGAAAGTGGGCTTCGCAGATCCGCGAGACGGTCGACTGTCTGCACGTAATAGGGGTGATCTGGGGCGACGGGAAGGTTAGCAATATCATTATTGATGAGGGGGATGATGCTTGGCTGATTGATTTCGGGGGTGGGTATACAAAGGGTTGGGTAGACGAGGAGTTAGCTGATACAACGGAGGGGGACGAGCAGGCGTTCGGGAATATTGCAGATTTCTTGAGGGTTAACGATGATATCTCAGCCTAGATTAGATCCTGACGGAACTTGTAGATAGGCTTGACCGGGGAATCCAATCTGGATGATTAATATATGAAATCGTGGTTCAAGCTTCGTCATGTGGAGATAGATAGGGGTCCGGAACTGGACCCGGTGGCCCTGTTTCTTGACCACTGAGTCCGGTTCCGTCCCTGCACTAGGAGGCCGAAGGACCAGAAAGTGACCCCGATGTTCCCCGGATTGCTCGGGGTGGGGTAGCGGAGCGGAACAGGGCCCTTAAACTGGGTTCCCGCCAACGATTTCCCATTTTTGGGTCGCAGGGATGAGTCTTTGATAAGGACGGACTGAAGACAAGACGTAAAGGCGGGTATTCTCAGATGGTCTGGCTTCTCTTGAACGTTTCCCCCAATGTGCCGAAGTCATATCTCAATATAATGAGCATGGGAGACCAGTACGGGAAATGTACGGGGATGTGCAGCTTCTTGACGTGTGCGCGTGTTCTTTACCTGGAGCCCTGGTAAGTGGTCGTTTGCCTTCCTGTTGTAGAACTTTCCCAGGGACGTAGTCCTTGTGGAGGTAATGACTTCCGTGGAGGGGATGACGTTTCTAGGACCGGAACTAGAATATCCCCCACCTGATCAGCTGCTAGTTCAGGGACAGGAGTGTCTGTGGGTGTTGTGTTGGAAGTAGCCGGGTCTGAATCCGTGATCGAGGATGTGACGTCTGTGATGTCTGCTGCGGTGTCTAACATCGTTGTGTCTTCTAATGTAGTGTCCATCGCCGGCAGTTCATCTATCGCCATCGTTGCGACTACTGCCGTGGTGTCTGTAGACGTAGTTGCGAGCGCATCATTTCCATGCGGCCTGTCTTCTTCTATGCACTCTGTCGATGTGCCCAGCTCAGAGGATTGACTAGCTCTAACATGCTCCGGATGTTTCGCTGCAGGGCCTTCGATTAGAAGATGTTGCTGTAGCTTAGAGCTACCGGCTGGTGCGCTCCCTTCCTCCTCGTAGCGGGAAATGGCCTCGTCGCTCGATCAAGACCTTCGGTCACACACTTGTTGCCTCAACGTTAGTCAGATACAGGTTTCCTTCACTCTGTAAATGTCTCGTGGATTTGAACCAAGAATTTCCCGCCCACGCAAGGGGTTGTCTCCATACAGAGGCAGTGACTTGACGTATGGACATACGCCCACGTTAGCCCTGCTTGTGCATAATATACGGCTCTACCTTGAGAAACAAAGACGAGTAGATGTGGTCAGGTCTATGCTGTGATCAGCGCGCCTCTGTCTCCGTCTCTCAAAGTGCTCAGGGTGAGAGGGGGTGTGTGGTGAGGTTCGGGGTATATACTTGTACCCATGGTGGACCGGCCCGTTCATCGTTTAGGTCTTCCTCAACATGAAACCAACCTATCAAGCTGGTCCAGCCTCCAGACTAGCTCGGATATGATGCATATCGCTGAAGTCAGTCAACATACCTCAAGCCAACGATCAGTTGATAAGGAGGAGACATCTAGTTGACAACAGATTGCTGGGCTGCCCAGTCAATGTACCTGTCTTGTTCATAAAGTTAGATTCATCCTAAATCAGTACCGGTATCAAAACTGGCAGTGGTGGGGAGTATAGTAATATATGTACATGGAAACTTATCTCATAGCCCCCGTCTATCGCTCAACTAATGACCTCGACTGAGGACCCTACGATGATGAGTGGGAAAGAGAGTATCAAGCTGAGTTTCTAAGCAACAATCTATACATACATACAAGAGACAACAGTTGATAAATGACAACCCGGAGTGAGGCTTGCGCAGCGTGCATCTTAAGTCGACGCTCCTAGACATAGAAGCCGCGCTAGGTAAAAAGGATCAATGATATCATCTCTTAATCCATTGTTTGATTTAGGTCCTCCAATCTCGCTCCACGAGGTGGTATTCACGATGGAAGACTACTATGTAGAATATTAATAACGAAGCATTTAAACACGAAGACTTTCCTTTTATATAATGATGAAAGGGTAGTTAAGTTTTATTGATACGCTTTTTTGCTGCCCACTAGCAGTTAGAAAACATCTCGAAGGTCATGGGCTCAACCAAAGAAGAGATCCCTGGCTTCAAAACCAATTCCTCATGGGACGGCGTGTGAGGCCTGGATACTTTCCTGAGAGATGTTAGCTGATCTAGGCAATAGAATATCACATTATTTGCTCTTCTTCACCTTGTAGACTGCGAAGAGGAAATAAAGAGACGCCGTTGTCTTGCCGGTTGCCAGAATGCAGCGACTCCATGCACTGTCAGAAATGGGGAAGTAGGATAGCAGTTTTGCTTCCTCATAGATGCAATAATCAAAGCTTTCTGGGACAACTTTCGAGTCATATCCAGATTTCGAATGACAGTTTTTCTACTTCCCGGAGCAACGCCACGAGAGCTCAACGGAGAACGGTCATTAGACTAGAGGTAGCCAAAGAGTCCCGACTTATTGGGCTCTTCCTGAGGCTCCGCGGCCTTGGTCGATACGTGTCGGCAGTTCTTATCAGGGCTGACTAGAGGCGCGGGCTGAGCGTCCACCTCAGTAGCAGGAGTGGCCGTCTTGCCCTTGCGGCCACCAGTAGCCTTCTCGGGGGTCTTGGCGGGGGTTTCCTCGTCAGCGTCAGGGGCGGCAGCTATTGCATTTTCCAGTCATAGCAAAATGTAATGCGCACTACGCTGATGCTAAGTGTTAGGCTGGCCTAAATACTAAATGTGACAGCAGCGACTTTCTGGATGAAGGTGTTGATAAATTGAGATGATATTGTGGACTGCATGGCCTTAAGTCGGCAAGAAGACCCCCCGCGGACGGACTGCGCATTGCACCTTACTCACTCTATGTGAAAGTTGGAGCTGGCTCACCGAGTTAGGTTGATGGGTTCCTCCAAGATATCTTCTGCACTACTGCGGCGTTGCTCAGTCCTAAAGTGCGAGGGATAGTTCTTTCTTTAAACCTGCTTGATGGGAGCAATGGCCTCTAACTGTAAATGTTCAAGTCAATCAATAACTTTCCGGGCGCGAACTTCCCTCATTAGCTCAGGTATGAAGAAGGCTAGCAAAAGGCCAGGCACGGGACATGTGGCCGCACTCGTCCGAAGCCCAAAGTCCAAACGACGGCCCAACTTCTGCTTACAACTACACTTCATTGAGCGTCCGACGATAGAATCAAACAGGCAGCGATCTCATCTCTAGCTCTGCACTTCCGGCCACCGTAAATTCTTTATCCAAGTAGGGTATCGGCATTCTCGCTCCCAGCCAAAGCTAATACTGGTCAGGTTTCCAACTTCATCGCCCCTTCTCCCGCGCGCGCACACGAATCCGTTCAGATTATACTTACGATGCCGAATACCTTTGGCGATGATGCGCTCAATGGAATCAGGGAACACATTGCAGGCTTTCACACTTTTAAGGTGACTACCTAATCCAAGGTTATAGCAAAGGGACTAATGGCTGGGGTCACACGTGCTGCGGAAACTAAGGAGGAGAAGACAGAACAGTCAACTGGTGAGAATGGATGGGATGTAGCTCTGAACGACAAAGTCGGAGTCTATAACGTTCAGATCGAGTTCCACTTAGACAGACTGAATGAGAGAAGCTTCATGACATCATTGAGGTAGATGCGCCGTATTGCCAATAATCGATCATCTTTTTCCCAGCAGGATATCCCACCTTGATAACAATCGAAAGGTCATGACTCTCGGAGCCCAGAATCATCGCGATCATGCAATCTGTTCATGCTAGACCTTTCGGGGTCAAAATGCCCTTTTCCCTTGCCCTTTCCCAACGCCATTGGCGGCTGCTCTTAATGGCCTGCAAAAGCGGAGAGTTCGGTCCCAGCAGTGCTTCTAGGCGTTTAATTACTGCCCCCTCAAGATGCATTACAATATCTAGGATGACTAATGCACGGTTCTTTAAGGGCAGATCAGACTTACGCCTAGGGCTAGAAACTGGAGGTTAGTTAGGATCGAGTTCCTCTTGGGCACCCTCGAGTAATTCTGGTTCCAACACTAAGGGCTCGATTATAGTCCTGCTTGAAACACTTTCTGAAAATCCTTCGCCTTGCTCGCTGAGACGGGCTCGTTTGGCAGATGGTTCAGTTCTCGCAGACGTAAAGATTTATAGGGAAATTAGGTTGGGCTTGGATTGAAACACGAAAACTTACCCCGTAACTGGCAAGTTAATGGATCTTCGATCTTTTCAAAGTTCTCGATGACAATGGTGGTGGTGGCTTCGATTGTCTTTGGTACTATGTAGGACAGAGACGACACCGACTACGCCTTTGAACAACTGAGGGAAGTCATCCAGAAGACCGCATTCTTTCAAGCCGTCTACACGGTGGTTGGATAAAACGAGACAAGCGGTAATAAAATTGTACAAGGCTTCCACGGAAGGCTGGTTGATGACAAGAGGTAGTAAGAGACGGTACCGGTCGTCATCGATGGACTTGGCGACGTTCTCGGGGAGCAGCGTTTGACGTTTTCGGAATTGCTGCACCGTGGCCGACGCAAGCATTGACTTCTGCCTCTCTATTTCCTTCTTCAAACGATAGAAGCACTGCGCAGCCTGCAACATTCGAGAGTGTGTTTCAGATCATGCCCGATGCCAAAGACGGAGGCGTAATCCAGTCGCGGCAAGTCGTTTAGCATGATGGAAGTCAGGATGAAAGTCAGGATGAGAGTCAGGATGGAAGTCAGGGCGGAAAGAGGGGTAAAGGACGCGTAAGTGATGTTTTGGTCGTTGGCATCGTAAGCGGAGATGACACAGGTCTTAGCACTAACAAGCCCCCACGGCAACAGAAACCTCGAATGATTATATCTAGTTTTTCACGATTTAAGAACTTGAAGTTACTAACCTACCATCCTGGGCGAAGAGGGGGTGGAGGTGGCGTGCGGCGCTTAAGGGAAGGGGGAGTTGTCGCGTCGACGGAGGTCGGGCGGTTACGGCCGTTGGGCGGAACGGAGGCAGGACGAGAAACGGCGGGACCGGAACGAGGCTCTAAGCGGTAATGGACATACGGCGCCAGGGCGGGCCCAGAGTCAGATCGGAGGGAGGGGGGATTCTCGGGGTCGGAGTATGGAAAGGCCAGGGTGGTTTGGGCAGGCAGTGTCGTCCGCGGCAAGGCCCAAGAAGTTCAAGTGAGAAGATGGCCGGTGAGCTTACATCCAGGATTGCTCATGCTTGCAAGTACACTACTGAGTTCCTAAATGATTGTAAATGATTGGTCGAGTCACATTGGGACCAAGTCCACTGAAGACATCCCGTTACCGCCACGCTCACAACCTTTACGTGGCGCTGTCGACACCATCGTGGCAACCATCTGATTTCTAGAGACACTCATATCATCGCTCCATTACTCTTTTATTCCTCGGGCTCCTAGACTGACGACCTTGCCGGTTATTGACGCGGTTTCGGAAGAGTCCCCACTGGGCAACTAGTCTCCTCTCGACTAAGGGGCCCCGTTAAGCTAAGCCCACCAGCCAGGGATTATAGCCTCTTTTTAGTCGGCCATCTCTCATAAGCCGGGCGAATGGTTTAGGGGTATAATACTCCCTTCGCATCTTTACATGTCTGGGAGTGGTCCAGGGTTCGATTCCCTGTTCGTCCAAAGTCAGTGGTTAGATTCCATTTTTTTGCCAATGCGTACAGCATTTTCGCTTGGTAAAGACCTCCGAAGACGCTTCTTTTTACTCTGGTCTTAGTAATGTGGTCCTCACCGTCCTTAGCATATTAAAGACTTCCTATACTATAAGGGTGAAGTTAATATACCAGGTGCTATTTATTGTAGATCTGCCTCTATTAGAATGATCTTTACGTACTAAGGTTAAGAAGATCGCGCTGGTATTAATACGATGGATGCTCAGGATGACGACTGAACGAATTGCTGCAATCCCAGGAGGTTAGCTATGTACGATCAATAGCAAACAGCGTCGCCAGGTTCCAGCCAGCCCCGAGGAAAACAACGAAGAACGTGAATAGTCCCAACTCAGTGTGACCCATTCAGACATTTCTCAGCATACGTGACTGCTGCTGGAGGAGTTTCCTTGCCGGCTTAAATTTAATAAGGGGACTCTTACAGGGTAGGTCAATTCCGCTGTTGAGGCGGGTGTGGTACCACATTTGACGTTTGTGGTCAGTAACCACCTTAGACCTTGACATTGTGTATACGTGACGAAAATAGGAGTACTCTCTAATGCCATGGACAGTTAATAGAGCACCTGCAACTAAGATAGTCTGATAGGGAGCGGGCATGTTTCTAGTCCTATTGTACATGTGAAGAGAAACTAAATCAAGACGAGCAGCTTGTTGGTCTCTGGTTTCCGCATTCCTGGTACATACGACCATATCCACTAGAAAATACGGGATCCCGTCCGCTCTCCCTCAGTCAAACTGGTGAGAGGCGAATTAGTACTCGGGTCGGTGACGACCGGGGAATCCTCGCTGTTGTATGTTTCTTTTTGCCATTTTTAGGAAGTGTTGTACCTGGCGACCCTTGGCTGGTGCTTGAGAGCCTCGGGCTACCTTATTCTGTACGTGTGATATTGAAAGGGAGCTGGATGTGGCGGCGACGGTAAGGGTTGGCGACGAGTAAGTAGCATGAGTCCTGGACTGGAAGAGACAGGTCGAGTGAAATAGAGACATATCCCCAAGTCCCGCAACAGTAACCTCAGCAGGGGCTCAAGTGTGTAATGCGTCTCAGGCTTCATGGCCCTACGAAGAAGCTATACTGTCACGGTTAGATACAGCATACTACGCCGTGCTGTCGACTGTCACTTTAAGAATTTCCCGAGAATGTGCTCCTGTTGCAACCGGCCCGAGATCAGTTTCGTCCACTCCGTCTACTTATGCCATGGCTAGAATTTCCTTCTCGATAGCCTCCCCCAAGCTCTGGGTATCTCCCCGCCCTCCCATATCCGCCGTCGTGATGTCCAAGTCACCCCTTGCAAGCACGTTTTCAATGGCCTTGAGCATGGCTGCGGCGGCCTCGGCGAACCCAAAGTGATGCAGCATCATCTGGCCGGCCCAGATCATGCCGACCGGGTTGGCGATTCCCTTGCCGACGATGTCAGGCGCGCTTCCGTGCACCGGCTCAAAGAGGCTCGGGAAGTCGCCGGCCGGGTTGATGTTGGCAGACGGCGCGATGCCGATGGTGCCGGTGCACGCGGGGCCCAGGTCGGACAGGATGTCGCCAAAGAGGTTGCTCGCCACGACCACGTCGAACGAGTCGGGCCGCTGCACAAAGTGCGCCGTCAGGATGTCGACGTGGTACTTCTCCACGGCCACGCCCGGGTACCTGCGGTGCATCTCGGCCACGCGGGCGTCCCAGTACGGCATGGTGATGCTGATGCCGTTGCTCTTGGTCGCGCTCGTCAGCTTCCGGCGCGGCCGGCTCGCCGCGAGGTCGAAGGCGTAGCGCAGCACGCGGTCCACGCCCACGCGCGTCATGACCGTCTCCTGGACGACCGTCTCGCGCTCCGTGCCCTCGAAGATGGCGCCCCCGATGCTGCTGTACTCGCCCTCGGTGTTCTCGCGCACGATCCAGAAGTCGATGTCGCCCGGCTTGCGGCCCGCGAGCGGCGACGGCACGCCGGGCATGAGGCGGCACGGCCGCAGGTTGACGTACTGGTCGAACTCGCGCCGGAACTTGAGCAGGCTGCCCCAGAGCGAGACGTTGTCCGGGACCTGGGCCGGCATGCCGACGGCGCCGAAGTAGATGGCGTCGAAGCCGGAGAGGGTCTGTTTCCAGTCGGCCGGCAGCATGGCGCCGTGCTGGGCGTAGTAGGCGCAGCTGGCGAAGTCGAAGTGCTCCAAGGTGAGGGAGAGGTTGAACCTTTGCGCCGCGGCTTGCAGGCAGCGGACGCCGTAGGGCATGACTTCGACGCCGATGCCGTCGCCGGGGATGACGGCGATCTTGAGCGACTTGGTGGTCATTTTGGATTTCTTGCAGGGAGTCGGGATATAGAGGATGCAGTGAAGGAACTGATAAGGAGGAGCGGTGGCTTGCAGTCCTTGTTGCGAAGCTGAGCGTCTTTTCTACTCAAGGTGTTGTCGGTAGAAAGAATAGCCGCATAGTGTTGTGCAGTGGTGCCATAATGCGCAATACGACTTGCATAGACCTAATTGTAGGTGCCTCCCTTTTAGTGTAGCAGTCAATTAATAAGTGGCAATGCACGAATCACTCGAACCTTTCCGTCATCTCTCAAATCAACTCACGGTTACAATCGTGACCGACACCGGCCATGACTGCTGTTGTATATACGAAGGCATGTGAGCAAGATTGATTACTCCGAGAACATGACCAGTTCAATACGGCTTTGTGACATTGGATATACGACTTATCAGAGAATGGCAGTACTAGAGTCCGTATCAGAGAGGAAAATGCTCCATGATAGGCTACTGATGATGGAGGTACTCATGATGGAGGCGACGATTGTATTTGGAAGACGACAGTGAAATATGCAGGTTGCTACAGGTGTCCCTTGTTTAGTTCAGAAAACTATTGACCGCGGAAACCACATCCTCAGGCGCATTCTCGGGAATGTAATGCCCTGAATCGACGCTGTATCCCTCTACAGAAACGCCCGGTTCCGTCACAGCCCGCCACTCTTCAACGGCATTGAAGCTCGTTTCAATAATGCCAGTGTTGCCCCAGAGAATAAGCAACGGGCAGCGCACCAACCGTCCCTTCTCCTTGTCCTCCTTCGCCTCCTCCAGATCCAGCGTCGCACTGGCGCGGTAGTCCTGGCACATGGAGTGAACGGTGGCCGGATCCGCAAAGTTCTCGACATAGGCCTCGAAGCAAACCGGCTCGAAGATGTTCAACCCCGCGGCCTGCCGCCCGCCCATGAACATCTCGGCACACTCGCGCGGGCGCGCCGAGATGAGCGTCTCGGGCAGCGGCTCGGGCTGGATCAGGAAGAACCAGTGGAAGTAGGCCTTGGCGAAGGCGAAGTCGGTCTGGGAGTACATGGCGAGCGTGGGGCAGATGTCGAGCAGGACGGCCTTGCGCACGCGGTGCGGATGGTCGACGCAGAGCTTGTGGGCGACGCGGGCGCCGCGGTCGTGGGCGCACACGAAGAAGGCGGCGTCGGCGAAGCCCAGGGCGTCCATGACGGCTACGCAGTCGCGGGCCATGGCGCTCTTGGCGTACGCGGACGCGGCGGCCGGCTTGGAGGAGGCGCCGTAGCCGCGGATGTCCATCAGGATGACGGTGTACTTGGCGGCGAGCTGCGGGGCCACGCGGTGCCAGATGTGGTGGGTCTGCGGGAAGCCATGGAGGAGGAGAAGCGGTGGGAGGGGAGATGATGAAGAGGAGGAGGAGGAGTCGCCGCTTTTGAGGCCGTGGATGGTGACGTCTGGGCTGGATTGCGTCTCGACGGCGAAGGACTGGAAATCTTGGAACATGTTGAGCTGGCTGGCTGTTGTGAGTGTACTTCGTAGGCGGTAGTGTTACTCAAAGAGAAGGTCTCAAAGTGACACAAGCGAGCGCCCTGCCATATGTCATCCGTCTTATGTTATTGTTACATCGGCATTATGTTTAAGCGCTCCCCTCGTCGCTCGCCACTCGCGGCGGACTCATGTTGGCGCCACAAAATCCCGCCCCAGGCTTGCTTTGCTTCTTCAATTCAGCCGATGTCCAGTGGTGATCTGCACATGCACGCCAGAGTCCTGTCGCTGTCGGTAGAACGAAACTGTGCCCCGTATCACGGACGGCTCAGGCTGGGCCTTGTAAGCCGAGAGCGCATGGCTCTGGTCCGCGGGCACGCTGCGTGCAGCAGCTGCCGATCGCGCAAACAAAAGGTGAGCCCGGGTTGCTGTGTGACTCGTTTGGTAGATGGAGTTGACGTTGTGTTATCAGTGTGATGAAACAAAGTACAAGCCTCCAGCTGCAATTCTTTCAACAGGTTCGCTGACCGTCTCGGCTTGAAAGACCCGTCTGCTCGAGGTGTCGTGCCCAGGACCGGCCGTGTCTCTGGCCGGCGCCGCGGAAACGGTAAGATGAATCCATCTCCCGGGTCAACTATCCAGAATCCCCTGCAAACTCCCCTGCAATAAGTGCTTGCCTTGACATGGTTGCAGCGGCCCGGCTAAAGGCTACACCGAAGCCCTAGAGCAGCGGCTGCAGGAGACCGAGACCGCTCTATTGCGCCTCTGGATGGCCACGGCGGAAAATACAGTTGAGCAGGCATTCAAGGAAGATGCACCGCCGTCCAACATCCGTCCTCCTTTGGCGAGTGACGGACGCCAGATATCTTCCCGAGCTATACGTGACAATGGCTCCGTAGCTGCGCAGTGGGAGGACTTTCCCTTACGGTCCGCACACGATATTGACAGATGGGCTAGAGAGGCCAAAGGAGTAGCCAGAGCATCAGACAACACTCCGGCGAGGATTGGGCCCATACCGTCGGACAGTTCATCGCGGGACTCGGACGTGCCGATTATATATCAAAACCTCCCAGATGCAGGCCTCTCTGGCAACATCCCTCACACGCCTTTCATGACGAGAAACGCGTTAAGAATGACGGGGTTGATACTGGATCCTGAGACAGAGCCTGTCCAGGAGCGCGACACGCCGGCAATAAGCTCGCCTACCAACCACACGCCACAATTCCACAGTCGACACCAAGACGCAGATACCGTGCTAAGCTCGAGCAATCCACCTCCAGATACCTCAAAAAGATTGAAACTATCTCAAGAATTCAGAGATCAGTTTCTGTGGTAGCGAGTTCGTGACCTTCTTTCTCTGGGCTGATGCTGGAGACGGACAGGCCATGCCCTAACCAGGGCACATCAAACCCAGCGATAGGACAGAAGCCGTTGGTGACTTCCCAGCAGACACTAGACGCCAGACTCCCCAGGCCTCTGAAGCTGGCCGTCCCAGCCAAGGTTAAACAAGCTGCCCAATTCGGCGTCCTGGGCGCCGCTGAAGAGACCCTGGCTGTCAACGCGAGCCGTGTCAAATCCGAAGTCGGGCCCGGTGTATTCCATGACGGGCATCCAGTCCTCCGCCTCCAAAGGATTTGGATCGGCAGCGCTGAATGAAGGCTTGCTCTGGAGCGGCCACGTCCCCGCGTCACTGTACCGTCTCTGTCTCTTCGCACTCCGCCCTTCACCCTGCGATACCTCCGCATCCGGCGGCTGGGCTAGAAACCGGCCGGATAGCCTCGGAGGAAACACAGTCTGGCCTGAATCGGCTAGTCCAGGGCCGAAACGAGTATTCAAGCGCTGGGCAAGTGATTTCAGGGCTCCGTGGCAGTGGCGCGCACTTGTCCATCGGGGCGCCATGGTCTCTAGGACCGCGAGGCAATGGCCGAGATCTCTGTGCAGCATGGATTAGTAGTCTTCAGAAGGAATGAGACAGGAATACAATGGGGAAATGAATGGAACAAGCTTGGCAATGGGACAAGCACGTACGAATTGGCCTTTGCGTTTGGGTACAGCTCCAACAGGCTGGCAAAGGCAATGACGAGGCCCGCCATCCACACGGCTGATAGTGTCGCGGGCCAGGCCATCAGGAAAGGATCATCCGTATGTCGTTTCGATTTCACAATAATGTTTCGACTCGCAGTCAGCGCTACCTGCAGGCTCGATTGGAAGTCTTGTCGATCTGGCGGGAGTGAGAGAAACGGCCGATGGATCAACAGGATCAGATAGTTGTGCAGCACGTTGAAAAATATGGAATGAGAGGAATGATCTGAGGACTCGTCTTGAAACGCAGGAGGAAGGCCGTTCCACCAGCAATGGACTCGATACGTTATTTCCCGAATGCTCTCGGGGTTGATGTTTCGGTTGTGTATTGATCTGTGGAACAGATGAACGACTTCGCCCAACAGTCGTGAGTATGTTGCTAGATGACCCAATATCAACTCTGCTACTTCTCTGCCAGCAGCTATGTAGTTCTGAGCGGGGCTTTGAGCGGAGAAGCTATCGTAGGCCGTCAAGCCGTCCCTGCCCGGACCTGATGTAGCCGCAGGATTCCCGCTAGGGTAGCCAGACTCTGCATGGTTCATCGGTAAGTGGCCGAGCACTTGCTGGTTCATGGCCGACTGTGATGCGGCAGCAGGTTCTCGAGCATTGACTGGGCGATGCAGCTCCGTCATTCCGGGGATGCAAACATCTATATCCGCGTCCTGGATGCTAAACGGATGTCCCAGCGCCTGGCCGATATAGCGATCGAGGACGTAGGCGCACCAGAAGATGCGCTTGCGGACCCCGGACGTGCCAGGGGGGAGCTGGAGGTAGCGCGAAGGACAGCGGTGGAAGCCGGAGTTGTATATCGATCGGGCTAGGATCCCCTGGATGGTCGAAGCCGCTCGCAGCGACATGCGCGTGATGAGGTACAGCTCTGCGGCGAGGAGGGCCTGGAGGGAGGCAGCGTCGTGGCTGGCTATGAGAGGGCCTATCACGCATGTCAAGCCCGGGATGGACTGGATGCGGCATGCTGGGTCCAGGGCCTGGCCGGACGTCGACGCGGCAATGTTGAAGACGCACTGGAACGTCACGGCTCGACCCAACTTTGACGCAGGCTCGGAGACTGGCGCAGGATCGTCGTTGTAGAAGTGAGAAGCCTGTTCCAGAAACGTCGGCCCATGTAGAAAGGGGAAGAAGGGATGCCAATGCTGAAAGAAGGTCTTCAGGAGCCTCTGCGCCGTGTCTGGCGGGGGCGCAACGCCCAGCGCCGCCGCCTCAACGCCATAAGCCCGAGTGTCTGGGCCTACCGATGCTCGTGAGTGACCGTCGACGACTGGTTCAGCGCTTTCGGGAGTTACCAGGTAGGTGTGCGCCGAGCCTGGGTCCGGCCCCTCGGCACCGGCGCCGCCGTCGACTGGCCGTTCCGTGGCGGAGGCCGAAGCTGCCCGGGCAAAGGCGCGGAACACGGTGTCGGCGAAGAAGACGCCGCTGGCGCTGCCAATGAACTCGCTGTCTGTGGAGGCGAGGGCTACAAAGGAGCCGATCTCGATGGGCGGGATGTGGGTGCTTGCGATGCCTTGTCCCCGAGGTGGCAATGACATGCTATCTGTCATGTAGTAGAGAGCTGAGCAGCTTTTTTTATGCCGAGCCTCGGATACGGGAATCTGCGTGTTTGGTGGTGCCAGGGTAATCCTCATGAAGCAGAGTTGCCTTCTCATCACGAGTCTTGAACACACAGTGGAATTGGTCGGCGGATCTTTGGCGGTGTCGGCTTTTCTTTCTCCCGCATCTCCGAGCAAGTGTAGAAGCTGGGTTTGAGTAGGTTACACAGGACCTTTGATGCATTGAAGAAATATAGACGCCTGTGAATGCTCATTAGATTTATTTATGGCTCATCAACTGCAAGTTTGATCCCACATAGAACCTGTATGCAGACGATATGACTTCATTTCCCGGATTAGGAATACCGGGATAGCTTGACTGTCCAATCGAGGCATTCTTATCCAGGTTTAGTGAGACCCTAAACAAGTCTAGTTTAGAGTTTAAGGGTTAGAAGCTCATTCTACTCCTCGAGAAGCTGAAGAACCTCGATGAGGAATTCTACAGACACTGGGCTTAAAATGATTTTGAAATGGGTATGTGGCAAAGGAGCTTATGACATATTATGTAAATGTTTAAAGCTAGTTGGTAGTAGCCTAACTCGTTACGGCTTACATTAAGCAGCTGATAAAGCAAGAGATTATAGAATTCTTCAACTTGCATTCTAACCCAGCTTTAACGAAGCGGGCCTGGTTGTCAATTCACCTTTATGCTCAAGCCTAATCTAAAGGAGCTCAGAAGCGTTAAGAGGACGCCCAGAAGGAGGCCAGTGAAACTACAGAGGAGGAAAAGCTAAAACTGGAGCGAGGATACGCAAAGTACGTCCTAGACTAAGACGTGGATGCGAAGACTAAGATCTGACGATGCCTAGAAGGCTTGGGTTCTCAGGACCCCACCCCTGAAATCTGGCAGTGCGTGGGGTCGTTTGGAGATCACCTCTGGCAGACCCTCAAGTTACCCGAGGAAGTTGCGGTACTACTAGAGCAGGAGAATTTGCTTGGAGTGAAGCAGACGAAGCCGGAGGAGCAGCGAGCTCAAAATGGCACATCAGTTATCGACTCGGTAACGGAAATTACAAACGTGCGTGTTTTCAAATCGCCCCTGATGGCGAGCTCGGCGGCTCGTCCGGTCAAGGATCTGACTGAGTATGAGCATACAGTCGCAATTGCTCACAGGTAGCGTTGCTATGGAAGACTTGGGCTCCTGGTCTGAGATGTTGACTTAGGTTCCATTGGTGTTGAATAAAGCTTTGCAGAATTGACAGGTTCACTAGGTAAGTATGTTCAGACATAGCTTGTATGTATAGTTGAGGGAAGTCATAAACTGGCTTCTGCTCCCTAGGAATGGGTTGTTGGCGACTTGGCTCGGTTGGACATTACGTGTATGGCAGACAAAAGAGCAGATGGAAGTACACACGAGATAGAGGCATGCAACTGGGCTATCTACATGGCTGGACCACAATGGAGTAAAAGATTTCGTATGACAAGGCAACGGATGAAATGATGGCTAGGAACGAAAAGATGAGGGCAGCTATTGAACTAGAAGCTGTGAGAGTAGGGCTGTAATTTCGCTTTTTTAGCTACATATCACATGGTGAGTAGCAACATGTGTCCTGGCTGGTTCGTGGCATTTATGATAAGTGAATGCGACGGTGGTGGACGGGTAGTGTTGCAAGCTAGGGATGAAATTGAGGGTTAAGAAGCTCTTGATTTCCTAGCTAAAAGTGGGACGAATTGAAGGTCTAAGTACATCAACTTGCGGTCTAGGAAATCTGTAGTAGAGGTAAAGTGAGGCTGTTTCCTTCGCCATCCGTGAGGCTAGGATCATGATGACTCTCATAAGACCAGGTTACCTGTGGGGCACAAGAGAGTCAATCATGGGCGGTGACGATGATCCGAAAAGGCGGTGATGTGCTGCTGCACAGCTGGCAGCACACCAATTACTCGCTTACGGCAGTGGTGCCGTCCCTTCTGTCACTCCACGACCAGCTCCTGCCTTGGCTTCGGTTGGCGAAGGCAGTTGAGAGGAGCTTCGAGGAGAGAAAGCTTATAGCGCCGGAGACAATCGCTGACGCTGCTCGGCTCTGATTTGTGAGTGTACTGTCTCCTTGTCCAGCAGCTCAATAAACCGGACGATGAGGAGGACGGTTTCAAATCCGACTACCGCATGATGACGCACCTTGCTTTGAAGAGGTTGAGATGCAATCTGCTGGTTCGCAGCGGACTTGCGGCAATTGGAGTGATTTCGGCTGCCGTAGCATGTCCCTGCTATGTGAGAAACATGCTTGACACGCAAAGCCGGGCGCGCACGCTGCCGGGGGAATGCCGGCCGGTGCATCCGAGTACGAAGTACGAACGGCTACTCCGTACTTTAAAATTCATGTCCCACATAATAGCCGTTGCAGCGTCCTGACTCGTCGTAAGACAAGACTTTAACGAGAAGTGAAAGTCGGTGGCAGTTGTACCATCAAAAACAGCCTTTTTAATCCCTGAGGGCTGTACGTTAGTAAAGCCAGTCTATCCTCTTTTTCCGAAAGTGTAATTAAAATAGATGATAGTATGGAGATTGACTGAGGTCTCAGTAGAGACAGCACGAGGTGCTCTACTCCGTACAGCATAAATAGAGACGTCTCGGTCCTGTTCAGATTCTCGACCACTATCCTCATCAGCTTCAGCCTCACAATCATCAGATTTCACTTTAATTAGCATTTCCCACCAAATCACCACTGACTCACTACAATGGCCGCTTCTCTGAAGACCCTCGTCCTCACTTTCCTGTTGGCCCATGCCGCTTATGGGTAAACATTGGTCTCTTTCCCTCTCGACTGAATGACCCAAGACTAACGCCACCTGCCATCAGCAAAGACCACAGCAGCCATAACTGTTGCCTGAAAACTCACGAAGGATGGAGTCCCAAGAACGACTGGACTGAAGAAGTATGCTCTGAGCGGTGGGGCTCGGTGGTGAGTATCTATCTGCCTAGACTTAGAAATGACCACGATTGACACGGCCACTAGGCAACATTCGATGGCGTCAAGTGTATCCAGACGCCCCCTAACATCATCGGCGGTGACGACTTCTCTACCGCCTGCAAGATAAAGGGGGACTCGTACGGTTATGGAGGCTGGGAGAAGGGTGCTGGCTACCGCGGTACTTGCTGAAGAATCTCCGGGCTCTCTTCTCTATTAATAGATCCGCTTTAGTTGTACCTGTGAGTAGATCCTAGAGAACACCAATCTATTTGTATCTTGTAGTTAGTTATAAAAGTAGTGTTACCTTATAAAAGTGTTATATTACAGATCTTTCTACCCTACTAAAGAGCTAAGCTTTACTATAAAAGCAGGTCTTCTTATTAGGCTTATCCAGTGAGATATTATATAAAATAATAGCTATTAATACTAAGTAACTCACTTTCTTACTCTCTATCGTCTTTAGAACCCGTTTTAGACGACCTGCCTTGAAAAAGCAAAACTTCATCCTCTTCCTCGGGTGCTTCATTTGTCGCATAAGCTGACCGTTGGTGAAATGCAGTCACAAGTTCCCGGTCTGAGATGCTCAATAAACTCATGGACAAACCTGTCGCTGTTTCAGCGGGGGGTCCACCATCTGTGGCTGGCATTCTACAGGGCGCAAGTGTTGTGTAGGTACTAGAGTCGTGAGGTCGCCCATCCGATAGCCTTTCGGATAATATTCGTGCTATGTCTGCGCAAATGCGCGTCTTGATCCTGCCCATCACCCTCATTCGCGTAATCGCAGCATCGTCTCCCTGATGTTCGTATATGTCCGGCATTCGCCATGGGAAATAAACATTCTGGTGGGACGGGCGAACCTGAACATCTGTCGGATACTCGTCGAAGAAATAGGAACACAGCTTGCAGGGTGGTTTACTGGATCCGATAACTTTCCAGCGGTTGAAGAAGCGTTCCGGTCGGATTCCTCCTCGTGTGTTTTCTAGCCAGTGGTGGACGAGGACTTCGGCGTGCACAATCGGCTTGGGTGCAGAAGACCAACTCTGCCTGATATCGCCATCAAGGTCATGGGTGGAAAGCTGCTGGAGTTGTTCGCTCAAACGGTCGAAGAACTCTTGGTCACTGGTCATTTTCCCCACGATTTGCTTCGCAGTCCACGGTCGGCCTCGGAGTGCATCCGAGATACCCGAGCTTGATGGTATCATGCAAATCTGAAAGTTATCGAAGAGTTGCGGCCAAGTGGTAGCCACCAAGAGCATCACGTCAACCGTTCGTCTGTAAGAGAGCAAGCGTCCGGCAACGTGAATGCTTTCTGACCAATGTCTCGCTGACATTAAATTATCTTCTCGAGCTAAACGGGGTCCTACAAGAACGAAAGTATTGGACCTGAAAAGCTGGCCTATCGATTCAATTAAATTGAGCACAGCATGGATGTTCACTGGGAGGCCTTGGTATTAATTCTTTGCTTTCAATCATCACTACCTAGTGCAGCGACTTACCTGATTCCCTGAGAGTCTCAGGACTCTGTTCAAAGCATGGCTCTAAACTTTGAAGGATAGTCAGAAAGGCCCCCTTGATTACCTGGGCTGTTCTATCTTAGCATGCGAAGATCCGACTGGTTTGGGGAAACTACCTTCAGTGGTGTCTTCTCGCTCACAAGCCTGTACACAGAGACGAAGTTGAGTCCCAAGAGATCGTAAATACGCCTTGACACGGATTTCAGAAAATGCAAGCGCTGCGGTTAGAATTTTTCGGTGGAGTGCTGCTTTCTCCGAGTCTGCTGCGGGCAGAGGAGAGTGGAGCATGTGAAGAATACGGGTCATGATGCATCGTTTGTGCTTCAGTTCGCTACTAGTCTGATTATTGAAGCCGAAAACATACTGAACGCCTTCCGGAAGCTGCAGGATGGTGCAAGCTGCGACCGCGGAACCGCCAGGCTCAGTACAACAAAGGAAAGCTAGTTTGGAGACAAAGTCGCGAAAAAGCGGCTCGAGGCCAGTCGTGAGATCAAGGACGGGGTCTTGCGCACTTCTTCTGTATGGATGGACGGCTGCGAGGCAGACGAGGAGCAGCAGGGGTGGGTAGAATTGCTTCACCAAAGCTGGTGTAAGAGCAACAACTTTGAGGGGTCCATGGTCGGCTTCGTAGTGTTAGCTCGTCTATCGAATAGCTAGAGGGAGCGGGCTTCTTGCTCATCTCTGCAGCTATGTCTCTGGCTGGAACGCCTTTGAGGTGACTTTTTGCGGTCTCTGTCCTGTTGGGATTGGGTGCCGTCACTCGTGGCCAGAGCTTCGGAGGCGAGGTCAGTTTAACAGCCATATTCATTCATGGAAGAAAACGATAAAACTGTCCAGCCCGGGTCAGGTGGGGCAGAGAGTGAAGAGCACGTGCGGTCTGGGTGGTAGACAATGCGAAGCAAGTAGTGCGATGGGCTCAGTATCAATTTGGCCCTCAGATTACGTGATGGAGATGGTAGGTCTCCTCGTGCATTACTGTGGCTTATGCGGTCTCTGATGTCTGCCAGCTGAAAGATTGTCGACATTGCTTGTCAACGTCACCTTGCATCCAACCGATGTGATATAGTGGCAGGCCTCATGCATCCCATGACGTGATTCGCCGCTCATTCTTCCATGCTCGTCTACCCAGTTCGATCACGGGAAACTTGTTATCTTCATACACAGAATGAATGCGAGGACTCACATAGAATCATGATAAGGAATAGAGACCCGTGAAAGTGATGTGAACGCATCTGCCTTGGACTGAACTTATATATGGTTCATTAGCTCCCCTCTTCACTTTGGATCTAGGGACGAAATCAACAGCTCGCAATCTCAATTTGCTCCCAGCGGCTGGAATCGGTTTGGTTCCGATGCAAGGATACGGGAGGATCATCTTGGTTTCCGGTATGCTCACCATCTGAATCCCTAAAAGCTCCCAAGGGCACTGTCTGACATATCCAAACCAAGGAACATTGAGTCTAACAAATAGTTGCCCCTTCAGTGACATTTCAATCGCCGAGAAGTGCTACAATGGAAGAGACCTCTACCAACATGAATGAACAACTGCCGAACCTCGATTTTGTGCCCCCGCAATTCGTCTCACTGCGAGACCTCGAAATCTCGACGGGATCAAGCTACTTAGAAGATCCTGGCCGACCTATGAGCGTTGATCAAGGTGAGCGGCATTAGTCTCTCCAACCCGAGTCAGCTGGCCCAGGCAACTTTGCCGCCAGAACTCATGATCACACGCCACTTAACGGGCATAACCATATTGTGAACGCTGAGAGCTCTGAGAGCTGGAGTGAGAGCGGTGGGGCTGCAAGGCAACCATTTCGTCAATTGCTCGCTGGTCAACTCTTCCTAGAAAAGGAAATGCCCCCGAGTAGCCTTTACCAAGGCCAGTCACAAGATGGACAGTACTTCTGCACGCATGAAGATTGCGAACAAGATCCCAAAAAGTTCTATGACCTCCCAAGCAGACTTAGGTAAGCTGCACATTCAAAGTGTTTGATGTTGGGCGCTGACACGATTAGGAAACACGCTCGTAATCATTTGAAGCTTGTTCAATGCCCCGGGTGCACAGAAGGGAAGGCGGAACAGAATGACATGAAGGACCACGTTCGCGTTGCACATCGGTCTCTTGCAGAGGCACTAGGCATCGCTGGGGAGACCTTGATCTGCTACTGTGGTGCTAAGATAAGCAATAGTCGTGGGGATAATATGTCTAGACATGTGGCAAGATTCCATACGGTGGAAACGCCCGAGCTAGAATAGACGAAACATTATATCCGATCGGCCTTAACGGGTTCCGTTCTTATGGTCAATATCCCCATCCAAGTCTTAGATATATGCGGAGCCGATTATTCTGTTTGAGAAAAGCGAAATATGGATATTCGTGAAAGAACTCTCTGTAGAAGCCACCGCCACCTCAAAAACCTCGCAAGAGAAAGCTCGTCGGAACCTTCGGATTATGGGCTCTCGTGCTCTGTCTTGGTACGCCCCTCCAAACCACCAGCTTGAGCGTCCGGCAGGTCCCCAGTTATTGGATGAGCATAGTGCGGTTGACTTGGTATAAAAGTCCAGGCAAGGGCAAAAACGATAGGCTTGTTGTTTTTAAAGCTGTAGAAGTGATGCTTTAATGGATAGTAGTCTTAGGATTCTGGCCACGGTGGCGAACACGGTGGCGACCTCTTGTCGAAGCTGTGCAAGAGACAGCTCAACCGTAGTAAATAGGGACAAGGATGCTCTTCTGATCTTGTTTAACATGATTCACGGCCGTCATGGAGAAGTGCTAAAATCTCTCGAACTAGAGAAACTTCGCCACTATCGTCGACTACTATAAATGCTGTGAAATAGTCGAGATTTTGCCGACCGATGGCTCAATGTAATGGAAAGTAGCATTCCAACCTGTTATAGCCTAGAGTCCACTCTCTGTCTGTGCGTGGCGTGGGTCTTCAAATGGCCCGAACAGTTCGAGAGCATAACAGAACTGGCTTTGAGACATGGTGAAGATCCGATCGAGACGACTGATCTCCCAATCGCGGATATACTAGGTCGGTGATCTGAGCTTACATCCTCTGCTATAGCTAATGGATTCACAGAGAAGATCGATGAAACGAGGCAGCAACTAATTGGTCGACTTCTGAAGGCGATCGACAATCTTCGGAATTCTCTCTGCGAAGATAAAGATGTCTGCTCGTCGGAATGCTCATCTATACTTATCCGCTCCCTGATGAAAGAGATGCGTAAGATCAAGCACCTCGGCCCTCAACTCGCGAAGCCATACAATGGCTACAGTGTGGCAGGTCTTTTACAGAGTATATCTGATTTCCAATCGCCCCAATAGTATGCCCTCAGTGATATTTCGTCTCGTCAAAGTCGAAATAGACACTCTTGTAATATTATGTAAAAGATACAGCTAATTTTGGATGATACTGAGGAGAGTTTGCAAGACTTTAAACTGGGCGACTTTTGAAAATACTTGCTTGTCATCTATCTGTTCTAAGGAAAACATAGACTTTCTTCAATTATTGCAAATAATGAAAACGTGACTTGATAGGATAGAAATGAATATAATAGATTGATGACACAAATTCACATCACCAACTACCTTCAAGATACTTCACCAGGTTTCACCAAAGCCTTATTATATGTAGATACACTTGCGACGGAATGGAAACCACTATTTTGCTACTTGCCTTCATATAGGTGGGCAGGAGGGCCGCTGACAAGGGGGGTTTCCGGGCGCTGGCACACCGAAGGCATCGAAGCCTCGCCGTGGTCTTATCAATTGCTGTCGCCCGCCCTGTCCTCCCGCCACATCGGCAACCCCCTGGTCCTTCCTACAGTTGGGTCTTTAGTAATATCTATCACTCATAGAGAGTCTAGACAACTATGCATAATAAAGAATAATAAGGGTGGAGTTATGTAATTACTTCTCAAGTGTAGAGACATATATATAGGTATAGAAAGGGGTTTTTAAGCAAACTTTATATAATAGGTTAGACCCGACCGTCACAAGCGTGCACATTTACATTATCCTGATCGTTATTCTAAGACAGCAAATAACTGCATGTCTTACGATGCAAACGCACAAGTTGATGTTTGGGGGTTCCGTAGTTCCGAAACCCAATATCTAGATTGAGGCGCAGCGCCTTTTGACCCGAGTCAGATGGACCGAGTCAAATGGCCACCGACACTGTTCGAGCTTGCGATATACGAAAACCCGACTTCGGTTCTGACTTTGGCGAGCTGGATGACGGCATGCATGCAGCTGCTAGTACATGCGCGACACAGCTGTATTTATCACAGTTCGATGAGGGCCGGCGTAGCATTGGCAGGACGCTTTCAAGGATTGTATCTGACCTAGGCTGACTTGCATACTGAGAAGCATCGACTTCACGGGGGTGTTGTCGAAGCGTAATTGGTGACTTTGCGAAAGAAAGGACAAGGCAGGCAATAATCCGGTATCCTTTTACTTAGTGTGTAGCTCTCATTGCTATCATAACTTGGAGTAGCTAAGAGTAGACGGCAGCCCGAAAAGTTCAAGGAGGATGGCGAGTTTACCGACTTTCTCGCGCTAACCTCTGGCTTAGTGGCTACATGTTTTAATGAGTCGTGACCGGAAAGATCCTGCGGTGGACGAAGACTTGCTCGTACGACGCCATAGTGAACTCGGGACGCTCGGCAACGCTGGTGGGTGGCTCAGGCACTGGCCCTTGCGCCTGGCTACACCACTACTGTAGATCAGCGAGATGTTCCTGCATGGGACGATCCGGCACGCTTGATTGGGGCACGGGTGAGTACGAAGTAACCGAATATCTCCGATTGTGGCTCGGTTTCTGGAGTCGGAATATGCAAGTCGAAGTAGGTAATAATGCGGCGCTGGTGAAGGCCCAACAGTTCAGTCAAAACGCCTTTTAGACTGCGTAGTAGACTACGGCATCCTCACCAGAGCGTTGCGCCAGAAGGTGTCGAGCATACGGTAGGGCTTAGTTGTATCGAGGCGCTTGCGATATGATGGATATTTGCGTCTCCTTTCCTTGGCCGCGATGGCACCGCTTGGGGTGGACGGGCAAAAGGAAGAAAAGGGCCTAGAATCCCAGCCAACACAAGCCGAGATAGTGGACTGACTCACCATCGTGTTGAAGGCGTGACGATTGGGCGAGTAGCCACACCGCCGGGCATCAATGTACCTACTTACTTACCTACGTACCTACCTACAGTACGAATAAATTACCGACAACTCCGTGACCACCACGGGGACCGTTGACAAGGCGTGAAACTGTGCCTGGCTAATATGGTGGTGCCGCAAACTCTCGACGCGCCCCTGGGAAGAACCGGCAGCCAGATATACTGAACAACCACATCCAATTGCCATGCGAGCATACCGTGCCTGACTCCCAAAGTTCCAGGAATACGCATTTGCCTCGTTTGCCGCTGGGGCGACCCCCGGCACAAGATAGCTTTGCCTAGCTCTACGCCATGGCGTTGTGGATGCGCCCCGATTTGCTCTCTTCGCTTGCACCCATGGCCCAGAAGCGTCTTTAGTTTGATGAGCCAAGCAAAGGCCGGCTTGACAGAGATTGATTCCTCAGCTGGCCTACACCGGGCTTTGGGCGTGGTCTACCCGGGCGAGCTAAACTAGATGGCATCTAGAGCGTCCCGGCCACGCCCAATGAGCTGAGGGGGGCGGTCGGTTGAGCGGCCTCGACGAGCTGACTCGTGACCCCCCTTCTGCCGATTCATGTCTTCTCGGCAAGTTTGGCTCTCTCGAGTCTCGAGTCTCCTCCCCCGCGTTCCCCAGAATCCGAGTCCCGGACCCATGCCCCGGGGCCTACGCTAACGACTCACGGGACATATCAGGAGTCCGTCCTCATTCCTCAAGTCCCAGTGTGCTCCCACTCTTGGATTCGCCCTGCTTCCTCGTGTGAGAAAGCCTGTCCGGTGCCATTTGCCCTCTTTATGTGCTGTTCGCCCCACCGTCGCGCAACACAGAAAATCCGTCCGTCCCAGTTCCGCCCTCTCGCCATGCTTCCCCGTCGGATCGTGCCTCTCTCTCATCGTCACCGTCACCGCGACCGGCCATTTGCTGGCCTGAACTCGGGGGCCTGTGCCTCCGGCCTTGAACGAGAATGCCACTGCCAACCTCCAAAGACGATACGTCCAAGGGGCGTTACACCCCGGAGAATGTCATGGTCATTGTAGGCTTTTTTCCCCCTTCGCCTGCACCATGGCTGAACCGCCCCCCTCCCGCTGACAACTTGCCCAGGTCTGCTCTACCTTGGCCCTGTACAACGCCATTGAGCTCCTCGGCCTCATCTTCATGACCTTTAAGCGACGTCATGGCCTCTACTTCTGGAGCATCTCCCTCGCCACCTTCGGCGTGATACCCTACTGCGTCGGGCGCATCCTAGACTACTTCGAGCTCACCCGGCCCTGGCTCGCCCTCGCCCTCGAAGGCATCGGCTGGGTCCTCTTGGTCACGGGCCAATCCGTCGTCCTCTATTCGCGGCTGCACCTCGTCCTCAACGATCTCAACATCCTGCGCGCCGTCCTGTGGATGATCATCCTCAACGGCGTCACGTGGCACATCTCCATCACCATTGTAGACTACGGGTCCGTCTACGCATCGGGCCGGAGCCAGCATCACTTCCAGGCTGCGTACAACGTCATGGAGAGGGTGCAGATGACGTGCTTCTGCCTGCAGGAGCTCATCATCTCGGGGCTTTACATATGGAAGACGATCGACATCCTGCAGACTTCGCTGGGGAGCAAGCGACGCTTCATGTGGCATCTCTGCGCCATCAACGTCCTCATCGTCGGCATGGACATTGCCCTTCTCGCCATCGAATACAAGGGGTACTTTACGTGGCAGCAAGGGGTGAAGGTGGTCATCTACTCGGTCAAGCTCAAGCTCGAATTCGCAGTCCTGGGCGAGCTTGTCAAATTCGTGCAGCAGCGCGGAAACAATCCCTCAGGGTCGCTATCGAACTTCAACACGGACGAATTCGTCGACCCGTCACGCAGCCAAGCCAACAGGAGAGTGCTGTCCACGACGAAGCCCGGAGCGCATCACGTCGAGGACGGCAGGGTCGGCGCTGTGGTTGCGAGGACGTCAGTGGGATTGAGGCATCAAGAGGGCGACCACGAAGACATTAGAGTGACGACGAGGATAGACGTGGAGAGCTATGCGTTGGATCTCAGGGATGACCGGAGTACGGACCAGCTTTACGAGAGCGCTATTCACCAGATATCCCGGGGAAGATAGTGTATTTGTAGTTTTATAATTGATGACTTGAACTGTTCACCTAGGAATTGCCTGTCGTGATAGATGGGAGGCCGATAAAAGGGTGCAGTATTGTATGCGGACCCTGGCTGGAGGAAGCTCCATTTGGTAACCAACTATTTCCACAGAAGTGACCATGTCTGTCTCTTGTAGCTTGTCAACGCTCAAGTACTACCGGAGGTACCCAGGATGCAAAACTCCTGTGCTTCGGTCGCGTCTGATACTTCCACGTTTTATATACTTGACATCCTATCGTCTGCCCTACCAGTCTCAAGGCTTCGGGCGAGCAACCGCCATCTTGGCCTTGCGCTGGGCTCTCCACGCAGGCGACTTGACTCGCAAGACTGCAGAGAAGGGGCGATTAGAACAGCAAATAAATCGAGATGGCCATCACACTTACTGATAACAGCGGACCCGACAAGCCCGAGGTCCAGCATCGCCAGCCCGGTGAAGCACCACCCGGCTCCCATCTTGTTCACGAGCGGCGCAATCACCAGCGCCGCCACTGCGGCTGCGGGATTGCGCAGCAAGTTGCCCAGCGCAAAAGCGCCGGCGGCTTGCTGGGCCATGCACTCGGTTAGGAAGGCCGTGGTGGAAACAAACACCCAGTTCATGCCGAAGCCAGCTACGGTGCCGGTCAGTTTAACATCCTCGTTGTGCCTCCACCAGAGTGGCTTACTGAGAAATGTCGCTACAATCACTGAAGCAGGGTGGTACGTCTTTTCCACGAACCACCCGTACATGCAACAGCCCGTAGCGCACATGACGACTCCCCATATCTGGTCCGCCAGGCGGTTCTCGGGCTCAACCGTGCCATCTGGGGATGCCTTCACGGCAGCAGCTCGTCTCCAGTCTGAGAAACGACCGCCGGCCATACTGCCAACAATCATGGCGATGCCCACAGCGAGGAAGCCGGCGCCGGTGGAAGCTGTCGACCAGTGGTACCGTTGAGTGAGTTCGGTGGGCAGCTGCACGGCAATGGCAAAGTACGTCGAGTAGAGCATCGCCGTGTTGAAGCTGACGATGCCAATTGGGGGGTAGGTAAACATACGCCAGTATCCGAGAAGGGTTGGCTTGGGCGGTGCAGGGCCTCTGTCGGACTCGGGGGCTAGAGGAGAGGAGAGTCTGGGCGGGAATATGAGGATATTTGTGTCTGAGTACACATGTCCGTTGCCTACTCGTGCACGGAGCGTCTCGGGGAGCGTGAAGACGATGATGACCCAGAGGACGAAGCCGGCAATCGCTACAATGTGTGTAAGTAGTGTGGTTGACTGACGCCCGCGAAGCAGTTGGCATACCGAGAAACCCGAAAATCCACCTCCACGACGCGCTGCCGATGGCGCCTCCAAACACGGGGCCGAGAACCGGGCCAAGCTGGGGCCCCATGAGGAATATGGACATGGCGAAAGCCCTCTTCTTGGGCTCAGTGACCTGTCAGTTCCGTTAGCACCACGAGAGACATGTTACAAGGGTGGGAGACTCATACGTCTGCCACGGTTCCTGCGCCCATTGACACCACGGCGGCAGAGCCAAAGGCCTGCACGATGCGCAAGAATAAGAGGGCGCCGTAGTTCGCAGGCACGGCGGCCAGCAGGATGTTGGCAACGATGTAAATCGCAATGGAGATGATGTACAGTGGTCTGCGACCTTTCCAGTCCGCGAAGCTTGACCAGAAGAGTGGCTGTTCATGTTAGCCCAGCACGTCTTGGTGTGTGTTGCGTATCAAGACTTACACCAACAGCGAAGGTGAGCATAAACACCGACACGGTAACATTGATCATGACAGCGCTCGCGTCAAACGCATCCTCGAGGATCGGCAGCGCAGGCAAGTAGATGTTCCCCGCCAACGGCCCAAACAGCCCGGCGATGGTCGCGACGGTGAGGATGAAGCGCCGCCGCCAAGGCGAGAAAGCCGTGTAGCTGGCGGGCGCCTTCTTCTCGATGTCTGCATCCTGCCGCGGAACGGGAGCGCATTGGTGCGAGCGGTTCCAGGTCGGAGTGGGAAGGGTGATGTCGCTGTCGAGGAGTAGTCTTGCGGATGTTGCTGAGTCGGGCGGGATGTGGGTGGAAGATCTGGAATGCATCGTGGGCGGGTAAGAGAAGGAGGGTTGTCAAGGATGAGAAAAAAAGATGCCCGACAAAGGGGTCTACGGACCGTTTGCAGAGCAGAACGGGCAAGGGGCGTAAATGGAGACGAACATGTGCTCTTCAGCGTTCCATTTAAGCAACCCTCCTAGTACGAGGCGGGTGCAAAGTGCTAGCAGCAATGCGACTTTAACTACATGGCCCTCAGCAAATCCCCGGCAGAATAGTCCAAGCTGTGGGCGGCAGTGCGAGAAAGCTCCTGGCTCTCATTGCCAAGACATGTAAGCGGCGGGCTGTGGAGATGGCTCCGTTGGGCGGCGCAACCGGGGCCGCATCCTCAAGGCCCATCTGACATTCACGTTCCATGAGGTTAAGCGAGACGGAGTAAGCGCATGACATGGCCAGGCTCAAGCCTTGTCGGTTGGTACTTGCTTGCGGTGGGTTGTGCGGCTGGCCCTGGCGTCTGTGTGGCTGCCCGTCGTGACACCCGCCGGGCTTTGCTCGGGGGCTATTTTGGACGACGACACACAAGTGGGATGCGGCAGTGTGGCCGTGCTTTGATGTTTGTCGAGTGCGAGGCAGAGATGTCCAAAACGAATCCAGGCCTTCACTTTGAGAGCTGTCTCCCCAGGACCACTGACTATCTACCTGGGCCCATGGCTTCCATATCTGTAGTCATATAACTCAACACTGTCCCGCATATCAGCATCCATGGCAGACGCCACGTTTCACACGCGCACAATGGCTTTCCTCCTTCTTGAACTCTCCCTACTCGGGGCTTCGCTCATCCTCTTGGCCTACTACTACTTCCTGCTGCCCCCCAAGCACCCGCAGAACATCCCTGCCATCCCCTTCTGGGTCGCGCTGATCCCCTTCTTCAAAGACGTCGACCAGTCCGACATGTTTCGGAAATACGTCGACAAGCCGCTCCGCAAACACGGAGCTGTGAAGCTGTTTTTCGGCGCGCAGTGGAACGTCCTCGTCCATCGGCCGTCTTACATGGTTGACATCTTCAAGGACGAGGACTTGTACGAGAAGAGCGGGAATCAGAAGAAGATTCCGCACAGTGTCTTGGCAGAGTTTCTAGGCGACAACATCATCTCCAGCCACGGTTCTACTTGGAAGAACTACCAATCCGTCGTCAAGCCTGGTCTGCAGAGAGCCTTTGACGCAGACATCATCACCAACAATGCACTCAGGCTATGCCGGCTGCTACGCGACGCGCAGAACACGGCCGGCGACAAGGGCGTCGCAGTGCAAGGCTTCCTGCAGCGGTACTCTGTTGCGAACTGTTCCGAGGGGATTTTACAAACGAGGCTGCACGTAAGCGTATCATCAACACGCCTTGCATGCGATTCCGTCCTTTCTAACCGCCTCACCCAGTCCCTCGACTCAGCCTCGGCCCCAATCAGCGTCCTGCAAACCGCCGTCAAGGCGGAGATATTCAAGCCCATCTTCATGAACTTCCCCGTCCTGGATCGCTTCCCGTTCCCCAGTCGGACCAAAGCCCGCGAGGCCGTGAGCAAGTTCAAAACGGAGCTCAGACGTGCGCTGGTGGAAAGCCACGAGAAAGAACCACAGCACGGAGACGGACTGGGCCGCCGTATGCTGGATGCTGCGCAGGCGGGGGTCTGGACGGAGCAGCAGCTCCTCGATAACTTGACGGTGACGTTTGTGGCCGGCCAAGAGAACCCGCAGCTGGCGATGACTTCGACGCTCTATCTGCTGGCAAAGTACCCTGTAGGTTTCATGCACGCATGGCAGACGTCACCAACATCCATTACTTGTGTTTTCATGCCGCTGACCCAAGTACAGGCCGCGCAAGCTTCAATCCACCAGGAAATTCTGTCCAAAGGCTCCGACCGGTCGAACCTCCAGGACATGCCCTACCTCACATCCGTCATCTACGAGAGCCTGCGCCTCTTCCCGCCCATCGGCCAGCTCATCAACCGGCGCGCAAGCCGAGATGCGCTGCTGGGCGGCGAGATGCTCATCCCCGCGGGCACGTATCTCGGCTATAACTGCTACTCGACCAACCGCGACCCCGAGGCGTGGGGGGCGACGGCCGACGACTTCCGCCCGGAGCGGTGGGGCACGTCGGCCGACGAGATCCAGACGCACTATCGGAGGCGGCGGGCCCGCGGCGAGTTCATCTCGTTCCACGGCGGCCGCAGGGCGTGTCTGGGGGGGAGGTTCGCCATGCTGCAGCTGCGGGCGACGCTGGTTGCGCTGGTGGAGGCCTTTCGCTGGTCCCTGGATCCGACGTGGGTGGACCGGAAGACGCCGGTATGTTTGCGGATGCTGGGATTGCTTTGTGTGGTCCCTGGGTCCTTGGTGTTTTGCTAACCGGCTTGTGCAGGCTGGTCCGCTGTACCCCCGCGCGTTGAGGCTCGTCTTCGCCGACCGGAGCGACGGCCATGAGTGAGATGATGCTGCGGGTAGTCAGCGTCGGTGCAGGTGGCTCTCGAATTAGAGGAGGTGTTTTTGCTTTGCCGTGTCATCGTGGAGAGGCCGTGTGGTGGACAGGAGTAGGGATGATGCTTGAACGGTACATCCGTGGCTAAGGGCTGCAAGTTATGCTTGTACAGTAGTGTAAATAGAACGGTGTCAGACAGGGTCACATGCGTAATTTAGAGATATCTCCGGGAAACAAGGTGTATGCGGTGTCAGCAAGTCAGATCCTGGAGGGCCACCTTCCACATTGGCCTTCCAGACGAATACAGAGCCATCATCTGACCACCCAGCCGTAACCAAGCGTGGAGTGACAAACCCGGCAAAGAGCCTCAGTCGACTTTGCAGAAGCCTAATCTCACGTGTTGCATGGAGCTTTGACTAGGATCTTCCTCGCCCGGCCTCGCTGTCGTGAACCTCGAGTAGCCCGGCCCAGCCCGCCTGGAAACCCCATATTTAGCACGATCCCAGCTGTACTCCATGAACGCCCGCATAAGTAAACGCTGGCGCAGGGATGCCAAAATAGCTCCTCACGGCCATCCCACAGCCCAACGCCCACGCCCACGCCCACGCCAAGACTCCAGTGACATGGTTCCCAAGACCGTTATTATTATCTCAAACAGGGCTCACCCCGGGGGAAGCGGCCAACACGAGGAACTCGCGAATCTGCACCCCAGCCTTGCTTGTCCTGCCCACATCCAAGTCAAAGGTGGTTACGGTGTGCTGATGCTGTAGCCGTGCAAGGCTCAGTCCCTGGAAAAGGAGGGTTCTTCTTTGGAGCTTCTCTCGGTAGATAAGTAGACTTGCCAGCGTGGAGGATGGCGTCTGACTCCCACCCTCAGGCGTACCATCCCCCTCGGCTGCGTGCTTGTGCCCTCGGACTTGGCTGGGCTGTGTTTGCTGAGCAAGGCCGAAATAGTAATTCCCGTGTCCAACGCGTTGGGATGCGAGCAGCCTTATTTATATATTCATATAAGCTTGAGACGAGACCATACGGCTGGGGCCATTCTATCCTCCTCAACACTCAATCACAACGCACTCAAACTCCCTCATTGACCCGCAGCCATCGCTTCCTGATTCACTTCTCTTTTCAACATCCCCTAGACCTAATTTCCTGCTTCTTTCCACTCAATTCATCCTTCGTACACAGTACACACACACACCAACATCATCTTCACCTCCACTTCCATTCTAGCCTCTAGTGTTTAGCACAGTCCCTCGTCCCACGAAGCCCCAATACATCCACTCCACATCCACATCCACCATGGAGGTTTCAAATGCCGGTGTCTCCGTCTTTCACCGCTTCCAGGCCTCCTTTGTTCACGACGGGCAAGGAAGTCTGCTCTTCTGCAACGGCCCAAGGAAGCAAATGCTACGGGATAATTGGGAGCTCATCAAGCCGCACCTTTCTGTTACGCAAGACACTGAGCACACTTTTTCCGTCGACATCAACGAGCCAGTCCGGGGCCTTAGGCTGTACCAGCAGCACCGGCTTCAGGGCGGCGGTGCAAAGGGCATTCTACTCAGCGCTGAGAACAACGACGATGGCGTCGGTGCGCAGTTTGAGCGGTTCTTCGTCCAGCTGGTGCTTGACCAGATTGATTTTGCCCTCTACGACCCGACTGCGGCTGCAACTCCGAGCCCACTGCTAGATGCGACCGACATGATTGTTTCTCTGTTCGACACATATCTACGATACCAGGGCGCTGAAGACAAGTGGGAGGTTTGTGGACGCGCCGTTTTTGAGGAGCGTGTTCGGCACTTTACTTCCCAAGGAGCTCAGATCCAGCTCTGCCTGCCTGCCTTTCCTTGCAAGTCGACCAACACCAACAAGGTCACTGGAAAGAGCCCCGACCGCGGAGAGGAGCTTGCTCTTGGGCGTCTGCACAGCTTTGTCGAAGCTGTTGAGGAGATTTACGAGCCAGGAGCCAAGCTTTGGGTCATCAGCGACGGACACGTCTTCAGCGACTGCAGTATGTTTGCCCATCCATCTCCCTTTAGATTCTTGTATTAACCATTCACAGTTGGCGTTGATGATACTGATGTCGACTCATACGGCGAGCAGCTGAAGGAGATGAACCACAACATTGGCATCCGCCGAGGCCGTCTCGACCGCGTCGACTTCCGCTCCCTAGTCGACCTCTTTGAGCTCGCCGACGCAAAGTCCCAGACCGAGCTCGCTGCCCATCTCAGTATCCCCAGCATCAGCCACCACGTTGAGACGCAAGTCACCCACGAGGCCGAGATGTGCCGGCAGATCCTGATGGCCGGTTGCCAGCCTCGCGAGTCGACAGCGAGAGAAAGGATCAAGTCCCAGGACGAGTCGCTTCTTGCCCTCTACCGTGGATTCTCCCGCTTCATGCTGGAGGACCTGGAGATGCATCATTTTACCCAGGAGATGAGCAAGTCGCAGCGCAAGAAGCTGTCGACCAAGGTTGCCTTCGAGATGATCATGGTAAGCAACGTTTCCTAACATTTCCGAGCAAGTGTCTAACCAGCATTAAACAGCGCAACCAAGCATATTCAAATCTCGTCGAGATTCTCTTCCCCAACTACGTCCGCCTATCTATCCATGCGTACGTACCCAACACTTACTCACCGTATCTCCTTGACTGTAACTAATAATCACAGCCACAACAACGCCGGTCCCAAGTTCGGCATCCAGCTGTTCGACCCCAGCATGGTCCGCGCCGTCGAGAGCCTCTCGCCGGATGGCATCCCCATGACGTCTCGTGACCTGCTGCACATCCCCACCCCGTGGCACAACTGCGTGGTTGAGATGGAGGGCAGCGAGTTCCTCTTAGTCACCAAGGCCAAGGTCCCCCAACAAGCCATCGCTTCCGGTATCATGAGCGGCGGCATGGTCAGCCAAGGAGGAGCCCACTTCGTTTTGAAGAGTAACAGAGTCATTGAGACTACTAAGAGTAAAGACTCGCCTTGCGACAAGCCGATGCTTCGGCGGGTCATGCCACATGCTGTTGGCGCTGAATCGTCCTTGTTCAAGTTTCTGCGATACCTAACTCAAACTCTCGCATCCATTCCGGTTCTAATGTCACTGGGGCTGCTATATCTATTTCGCTTCAAGATCTAGCTAAAGCCTTCCATTTGTACCCCCTGGTTGTTTTACATAGCACGGCATTGGGAGCGGAGATTGACGGGTATATTATTTTGTAAAATCATAGGGGCGCCTTACGAAGAGATGAGAAAATAGCTCACTCCAAACCAAGCATTTATATTGCCTTCAAGTATGGATTTGAAACTCAAAGCAAGACTGAAGTCGTCTTTTTCTCGAGATTGATGCTGTACCACTCAAGCTATGATAGCTTAATGTAAGTGGCTGAAGTCCCGGTCAAAACTCACTTCAAGTCACAAGCTAATAGAAAACCAAGGAGTATACTGTAGAACCACAATAGTGGCCTCTAGCCACCAGCCTAGAGACTGACCTACTGACAGTTCCTACTATTGGTAACAGTAGGTATCTACTAAGGCTACCGAGCTAAAGAGGCAAGTTGTCAGACTAGCTATAACTATCAATACCTACCCAGTGCCTTGATGTCTAAGATCGATGTTACATAAATTAGGTAACTTATTAGGAAACAGATATTTTGTTTTATAGTACTAGGTATAATACCTTATAGGGTTTCTTTATTTCACATCATTTACTATATTGATTTTGTCACATTCAGCATTTAGGCCATCTTAGCGCTTCGCATTAGCGTAGTTCGCATTACCTTTTGCTATAACTGGAAACAAGATAAGTCGGAGCATCGGGGCATCAGGGCTGTAGTAGAAACACAACCTCGTCTTATTTAACTAAGCCTTACAATAACAGTGAGATTCAGATAGCTAAGGTCAGCTTTCAAAAAGTCGTTTGGTATCAAAAGCTCGACGAGGACTGCGAGCCGCATAGTCTCGGCGAACGGCCTTCCCGTACCGATTATGTCTAAATGCGGCCTCCAGCATTCATCATCGACATCCTTCCCGCGTCCGAGATTCGTCCACGAAGTCAACAGAACGACAATAGTTTTATCGCTCGGAACCACCCGGGCATCAGTCATGTAGTCGGTATAACACTCCGAACAACTCCGGTGGCGATTCACCTCGTGCCCTGCTATTATACGTGGCTACATGTCTGCATATTCCCGCAAGTGCACCCATGAGCCCAGAGACAGGCGTGTCTGTTCCACTCATAGGGATGAGAATCGGGATCTGGCTCGAGGAGAATTTTGTGCTGATAGACCTACTGGACATGGACGCAGCAGCTACTTAAGCTGGCATGTTAAGTCATCATTTGTTTAAGATTTGGCACCTCCATGATTGACTGACTAGTCCCCGTCCCCGGGTAGAGGATTATCCCTGACTATATGATAAAGTGTCCTTCGACAACCCGAGTAAAGCGTTTCATAGTGATGATTGCATTTCCCTCGGATGGTAATGGTCGACTCTTTCTGCAGCTGTTCGTGGATTACAGTAAATTGTGTTGTGCCGAGAGCCTCTCTTCATCGCTGCCACCAAGTCGAAATATATCCAAGCTGAAAGATGAGGGGGCTGGTTTTCTCTTCCAGTCCCAGAGAACCATGATCGTAGCCAGATTAAGCGGGTAGGGCGCTTAACAGTTCTATTACATAGGATCTTAGTCCTTGGGCCCTGGCCTTGATTTGAATGGTTTACGCCTCTGGAAGCCATGCTGGCTGATATTGTTAGTTCGGCGGTCGAGTTCCGGTGACAATACTTGCACATAAAGATATCCTTTGAGTAGTCCCAGCATCTTACATTGTCAGTGAGAGACGTCTTATCGTGGCGCCAGACAACTTGATAATGAATCCCCGTGAGTACTCATTCAGGGAATTCCCTAAGGGTCTAAAATCTAAAAAAACAATGCCTAGCGCTCATCATGTTGAACAGCTTGGATCTAGGGAGTGATATTCTTCCAAAGTTTCTTCAATGGGCGAATACATTATCTAGGCAGCCTCGTTTGCATTCATACTTTTCTTTAGCCCGAAATTCCTTGATCATTGGCCGAGGTGTACTGTTGATAAGCTTATATAGTAAAATATTATAACTACGACAGATGCAGGTTACTACGGCTTCAAATGGTTTTTAGAAACAAGCCTTGATCACATGTAAAGAACCTCAGGTTGGGCCGATCGGATTGAGCAACATGTGTTCATTGTTATGTTGACCACCCTTTCGGCAGTACTGAAAACCGCAACTTGCAACACAGATGCGAAACAACTCGAATGACGTTTCATTCTATGCTCTTGGGAGTGATAACAGAAGTGCCCAGTTGATATTAGCTGATTTCTTTTGTGCATTTGGTCTCTTGCGCGGGTTCTTGAAACTTTCTAGTTTCAATCCAGAAATCTGTGCCACCAGCTTGCCAAATTTAGATTGGATGATTTTCGTGAGCTCGCAACGTTCCCCCGTAGGGTAGAAATCTCGCTGCCTGCGACAACTCGATTTATTCGGGGATTGGAAGCTGGAAGCCAAGTTGTTGATACTTGTCACACTGTGACCAAGATATGGCGTAGTGACTCGTGGGTTCAGAACACCATGCCCCTTTAGTTTGATGACCAAACAGCCTATCATCCACGATGAACACTCGAAACAGCACCCCGGTTGGCAATCTCCTGCATTGTCGAGGATGCTATACAGGACTTCAAATCTCTGGCCGACTGCCCGTTCGATGTTGAGCTCTATTTCGTCTATGTAAGTTGTTAGCTTGGGAAGCACTGACGACGAGGATGACCTACTCAACACCGCCTCCGGGATTGGTACATCCGAAACATCCAGTGGCCTGTCGCAAGTAGCGATAGCCAGTCTGGACATTTCCTCGAATATGTCGGCCCTCGAGAATACCCAGGATATGAGCAACCAGAGAGTAGACGTTTTGCCGTATGAAGTTGGAAGGTTATTCTCCACCTCTTTGAGCCAGAGCTCGCTAAAGACCTCCACGATTTCTTCGCATTGGTAGTAATCCACAACCATTGCGACTTTAGCAAGCATCTCGAGGCTGAGAGATCTTGGTACAACTCGATTTCGGCCATGAATGACACTTAGTACAATGAGAAGGGCGTCCAGGTGCCATTTACCTGCTCGTATCTGTCGCAGTGACGAGCCGTCAGTCGCTGATTCCTTCCATGGTCCCTCCAGCATTGCTCGAAACACAGGTGAAGCGAGGATCAAGTGCCTCGAGGAAACCTGTATCCTAACCTCGCTAGGCTTATCATCGGTTTGAGAGTCTGTGGGTTTTTTGGCGGTCCCCATCCATAACTTATCACCGGACCAGAGGAAATCAGGCGGATGCTGTTCTTCTAAAACGTGCTCCGAGTCGCCGCCTTCGTCTAGCCGGAAATACATTGGTGCCAGCGAAGGGGTTTGTTGGCCCTTTGACGACATTTTCGTGCATGGAAGATTTCGGGGAAATTCGTAGTTGAAGTGAGTGGTAAGCAAATGGACTTGAGTGAGTGAGGGTATTTTGAGGTTAAAGAGAGGAGGACGCGTAGTTGATCAAAAACAAAGGTCACGTGACCCTACGCAGTTTTTGACACCTCAGGCTTCGACGTGATCTCAAGGGTCCAAAGGCAGGACTATGCAAGTGATACAGGCAGCGCATCCTTATGCAACAGAAGCACGGTAATAGGCCTCGCTCAGAGAATTTAATATTGTGGAGGACGACAAAAAGTCAAGGAACTTTGAAATGTTAAAGAGTAATGTGGGAAGGTAATTATTCACTTCGACTTCGCGAATATGGCAAGTCTATTACATTTTTGTCTGCTTGAGTGAACAGTCGTAACAGCTGTAATTTAGCGCTATTGGATTCCGTAACATGTCCGAATTCTGTGAAGTTGGTGCTCGTTTTCTGTATTTAAAGGTTACCCTTGAGCATGGCTTTATGGAGTTACCAAGATTTCTTTGTAGCCGACAAGAGATCATCAGAAACCACAAAAACACAAAGATTGCCCCCTTAATCTAATACGAAGAGGGCTTACTCTTCTTTGACTGTTGTCGGGTTCTGTGGATATGATTTTCTCCTTATCGTTTTCCATAAAGTTGTAATGGATCTAGCAAGTGAAATGGCATAATAATTGTATTAATGAGTATTGATGGGGCACCAATACCGCATACCACGCAAATTGGCCCATAACAAAGCAGTACTTAAGGGAAGAGGTTAGGTTCAAAGGCTAGGGTTAAAGGTTAGGGTTAATAAAGGTTGGTTAGGGGATTGAACGGGTTTGTTTGTTTGTTTGTTTAGGGGGCGATATTTGTGCACGGAGCAGAAGTTGTTGGTGCCACCAGTGATACTAGTATTAACAAGTCCCTTGGCGCGCCGTTCGACCTACCAAAATAGGGATACCTCCCCACTGAAGTCTTTCTGATATGTACTTCTTACAGCTAGAAATACCGTCACATCGGCCTACTTGGTGGTTACTCACCCCTCTCAGATTGTTGTGTGTTGAGCGACCGTAACATGATGACATCGATCTCTGTGCAATAAGTGATTCCCTCACAACTACAGTACCTATAGTACTCTATAGATATGTAAATCAAGACAAAACACGTAAGACTCTTGAATATTAGCACAATGAGGAACCAAACCCCCCGTTCTCTCTGGCGCCACCGCGTGCGTCACCGGTCAACGTTAACATGCGGGGACACAGCACAGCCCAGCTTGGCGACCAGGTTTCTTTGCATATTTCCCAGGAACAGGCGCTGGCGGTGGCCAACTTTAACTTGACCATCTTGCTAGCTCTCGTCGATTCGGGAAGGTTTGAGCTTGCAAATGAGCTTGGCTTACATTGAGCTTCCTGTTAGGGAGTAGCCGTGGATTCGGGCATTCAGGAGGCTTGGTAGATCTTTTCTTAAACGCTCTTGTCGACTGCGACTTTTGTGGCATAATGAGGTGTTAGTGGTCGTTCTATGCACCTGAACTTGTGTGAGACCGGATCGTGTGAGAAAATCGTGGCTCATGAACCTGCAGTGCTCGGCTATATGTAGCTGCCACGTCCTCGAGCTCTCTTTCCCGGCAGTGTCAATCAAGCTCTCGTCTCAGTCCCAGATCAGTACTTAGTATCGCCCATCATGCGGTACACCGCCCCTTTCATCATGGCTCTTGCCGCGTCAGCCTCAGCCACTGCCCCACCGACTGAGCGTGCGGCCAAGCTCTTCACGCTTGAGATCGCGCCTGGTCAGACTGTCGAGGTTACCGAGGATGAGAAGTTCCAGATGATCGATGTAGGTTGTCTCATCCCAACCCTGCTGTGGTGAACAATGCGATGACTGACCCTCCACAGGACCACGTGCATTTCTTCGACATCACCGAATGGAAGGACCATGAACCTGCAACGTCTCGGCTGATGGCCGTTACTGCGTCCTACCCTGACAAAGTCCAGTACAGGTCCAACGTCGAGAAGATGATCAAGAACGTCGACTTCAAGAAGATCAAGTCGCAGCTCAAGAAATTCTCCTCGTTCCACAATCGCTACTTCAACTCCAAGTATGGTGTCGAGGCTGCCGAATGGCTCCACGAGGAGGTCGAAAAGGTCATCAAGAAGCACCCCCTGGCTACGGTCCGCCTGATTCAGCACCAGGCCTGGTCGCAGCCTTCCATCGTCGTCTCCATCCCCGGCAAAGTCCGCCTCAAGACCATCATCGTCGGCTCGCACCTTGATTCGGTCATCTCCAACGACCGCGGTGCCGGCCGCGCCCCGGGTGCTGATGATAACGGCTCCGGGTCCATCATGCTCCTCAACGTCCTCGCCGCGTTCCTCAAGGACCCTCGAATCGCCGAGGGCGATTATACCAATACTGTCGAGTTCCACTGGTACTCGGCCGAGGAGTCTGGTCTGCTCGGCTCGCAGGATATCTTCAACTCTTACGCCCGCCTCGGCATCCAGGTCGAGGCCATGCTCAACCAGGACATGGTCGGCTACAAAGGTCGTGACGGTGTCGAGCGCTTCGGCCTCGTGACGGACAACGCCGACGCCACCCAGAACGAGTTTCTCAAGGTTCTCATCGACGAGTACGCCGACATCCCCTATGAAGAATCCAAGTGCGGTTACGCCTGTTCTGACCACGCCTCGGCCAACCGCAATGGCTTCCCGTCGTCATTTCTCTTCGAGACGCCTTTCGGCAACCACAACCCTCATATCCACACGCCAAATGACACCATTGACAAGATCGACTTTGATCATATTGCCCAGCACGTTAAGCTGACTTCTGGATTCCTTTACGAGCTATCCCATCATGACTTTGTCAACGCAACCGCATCCTAAGACTATACCAGGGTTTAATACTATTACTAACTAGTATTAAACCTCTGTACTAACATTAGCTAGTATTAGTATTAGTACTTCTGCCAACCCTAGACTAGATGCCTATTTCACCCTAGACATGTTAAAAAGGTGGTATATACATGATTGAGAAAGATGAGGATGTAACCTGTCAATTCAAAGTGCCTCTCACTTCATGAGTATCTTATACGCTTATGGCGCAACATCGATCCTCCACTGATTCGTCTCAGCTGGCTCTAGCACAATCCTCTGACCTTCAATTATGGCGTCCATCTCCCAGCCCATCTCGGGAGATTCTTTAGAGAGCATGAGCTCGACCATAGAGCACACCCCTCGCTGACGAGAGATGCATATACTGGCGGACGCAAGCTGTAGGCCACTACCTCCAGCCTCGTCGTTTTCAAATAGGAACTGGATCCGGAGGGCAAATCTCTCGCCTGTGATGCTCGTACAGTCTAGAAATATGCCATTTCCATTCCTCAATTGATTCCAAAGGTCGCTTATGAGAACGTATACACCCTCGTGAACGTCGAGAACGCCTGGGTACGTGTATTGGATGCGGAAAAGCTTGGAGAAAGCGGCGGCTACGAAAAGCGGCGCGTTTCTCATCTGGCGGTGTGTAATAGGAGGAGCCGACGCCAGGTACACGCTGCGACGGGGTGCATGTTCGAAGAGCCGAATAGGTACAAGGGTGGGAGACGCTGTGTTGCGCCTGTAAAAGACGTTCTTCTGGTCTCGAGATTGCATCAGGATGAGGGAGAGATACTTGTCTTCCAGCAAGATGTCTGGCTGGCCCGAGTCGACGGTACAGTTCAGGCGGGCAAGATACTCACCACACCGCAACTGAACCAGAGGCAGCTCAATCTGAATGCCGACGTTTGTCGTTACGTAGTGGTTGGACTGTTCGTCTCCCGGTCGACGTGCAGTGATATAGCCGCACCATTTAAAGTCTGCGGGGGATATAGCCATGCTTGGCTCCCCTCCGTCGGCGATCCGATCGGGTAGGAAGCCGTCGAGTCCCCAGGAGAAGATGGAGTGGTCGTTGTGCTTTTTTAGGATCTCTTCTTGTAGCCTCATGAAAGCGGCAGCGCCCTCGCCATAGAGCATTGGCATGTTCACTCCGAATATGCCGAGGAGGCAGTAGGCCGTGTCTTCGGTGCGCGTCGTCTGCCTGCCGGCCGCCCAGCTCATCCGCTCGGCCACGGAGGCTTGACCCAGATCCTCGCTTTGCAGGTATTTCATCGGTATTGCGGCGATTTCAGCCAGCAGCGGCGTGAGACGGGGGACTTCCCAGTCGGTAGTCCCATCGGCGTCAATCCAGCTAGAGTAACCAATGAGATGCCAAGCTGAGTCGTAGAATTTGAGCAACGACGGGGCGAGAAGCTCCTGCAGGGTCCATCCTCTGGTGAACCATTTGGCTTTCCTAAGGTCCTCCACCTGTGCAGGGTCGATGGATGGAGGCCAGCCTCGCCGTCGAGCTACGGAACGAAGGTCGCTCAGGTAAACGTAGCAGACAGCGGCATTGGCGTACCATCTGAACATGGAATTGATAGCCTCGGATAGCTCGGCGCTGCTCTTCTTGTCGATACAGCAATTGTCAATCCAGACGTACTCCAACCCATCAGATGCTGCCTGGGCGCAACACCCGTCGACCTTTAGATGCTGAGACCGTATGTTCCGTCTCCATCGTCGCGTGTTTCTCTGGAGGTCGTCGAAGGTGGGCTCATTGTGGCCCCATGTGTGCGATAGAATACCGTATTTCGGAATGCTGCCATCGGAAAACGCTTCAAGTTTCTTCGTCTTGACATTCAGCAAATACATTAGACTGGTGCGGGAGGCAAGCTGCCATTTAATGCCTTACGCGAGAGCTTGATGTCTGCAGAAAAGCGTCGCGTCCGTCGCGTCGTAATGCCTGTGGCGATGGAACAAGGAGCATTAGTCAGCATCGTCGCTAGAAGATGGCGATGGGAGTTAGATAACACAATTTTTAACGGTGCTCAAGAAGTAGCTGATGGATTCCGGCTAACATTGGGAGGAAATTAGTACTTAGGGTTGGCTAACAACCTATGTTTGTGAAGCAAAATTCGGTCGGTAGGGAAAAGCTCAACAAAGAAGCACACCATGCGTGCTAGACGACGTCAACGTCACATTAACCAAAGCAAAATGATAAATTGACTATAAAAGTATATTCATTAAATTAAAAACACCTCCGTTGATGTCGTGATCCTTAGAAAGTTGACTGAATAAGAGTAGGAGTGACTTTTACGCCACGGCGGTGCTAGTTCCAGTATACAAAGACGTCTAGTTCGGGTGGCCGAAAAGATCGTTTGCGTATCATCTAATGACTAAAAGTTATGATAGGTAACATGTTGTTTTCAATTATCCCTAGGCTCTTGCTTGTAGTGTGCCACTCGCCCGATTTCGCGCCCGCCATACAGTCCCAAGCCCCAAACGTGTTAACGAGATGATAGACCCATATGATACGCCCCGATCCCTAGTTCTTCCGTAATATGTGTTTCTGGAATCCAGACTACAAGCGAAAGGGTTGCTCCATATTAGGGGATATTAGGATGGTTCCTTCCACCTGGGATTATGTGTGCAGTGACTACGCCCTCATCAGTTCCACGTGCGTAAAAGAAGGCTTGTACTGGCTCCTCTGAAACACAACGCTCGGGTGCTGAACGCTAAACAACAGGGCGCAGATCAGCATGAGCGCGGAGTCCAGACAGTAAAGGTATGCCTCGTTGGTCTGGAGTGTGCCCGTGGGTCCGCCAGCGAACTCTGCAACCCTGAAGATGGAACGGATCATGATTAACAGGGACGCGGTGTATAGAACGAAGATGTATCGCTTCCATGGAAGGTTAGTCTCGAGGCTGGTAGTGGTTGGTTTTCGCACGATGCGGAAGTGAAAGAAGGAGATGACGGCGATGAAGACTCCGAAAAAGAGAATCTGGAGACCCAGGCCGACGAGGACAATGTTCTGCCCTTTGTCGAGGTCGGCTTTGTTATCTGCATTGGCGACAATAGCACCGCCTTCTATCAGTTAGAAAGTCTGGTTATCGACTTGTAACGAGGGAGATGCTTGCCGACGGCCTGAACCAAAAAGGAGAGAACATCACTGAAGACAAAGATCTTGGTCAACCAGGTGACTCTGACAATAGAATGATGCTCTGCCTTCAACATGCGGATGATGAGACCCAGCACCATGTATATCGACGCAGCGAACAAGGCTGGAGCCAGAAGCAGGAGGAGGGTTTGGATGATGTAAGGGGCTTTCGACCAGTCCGGAGTTTCGGATGCGTTGACAGCGCGAGAGGTATAGCCTCCAACCTCGACTATGAAGGACGGTTAGAGGAGAAAAGAGGCCGAAGAGATGAACGGATGAGGTAAATATTACAGAGAACTCCGATAAGAAAGGCGAGAAAGTACCACGTGCGGCTCTTTACCATCTGGTAGGAGTGAACAATGGCAGAGAGACCAAAGATGACGGCGAAAACGACTGCAGCTGCTAGAGAAGGGTCATAGTGGTACCGCCGAGGAGCTTCCCCTTGCATGGTGGCGGACATACTATTAATAATGGATGTGTATCTTTGTTGGCTTGATGACTGTTGAGTTGTTGACTTGTCGTGCTTTTTAGTCGTGACTGCGGAAGATGATATCGCACACGTTGGAGCGAAACGATGAAGGTGATATATACCCATTGATACGAGGCCTCTATTTTACAGCTCGAATGACAGTCCTAATCGGAAACGCTTTCCAATAGCGTCCTCCCCCAACGAATGTTCATCTCTCTTACACTTTTCCATCAATGTTGCGTGGCCGTTGTGGCTGTTCCATCGCTAGTAGCACTGCGCCAGCCCTGTAGTTCCGCCTTTGTCAGCGCTGTGAACGGTAAGCCAATAGCAATGGAGAAAATGACAGCGAGTCGGTATGTCGGCGCTAATATCTCCGATATAGCTGCTAATATGATGATTTATCGGTGACGCGGAGGCTCATATGCCGATACAAGCAGGATCCTTCGAAAAGCCCATCGTCTTTGGGACCGCAGACCCTTGTAAAGAATCCGGTTTGAGGTGTCCCGTTGCTTCACAGTTAACAGATAATCTGTCCCGAAGTGCTCCATTCTGCGACTGCGGTGCCCAAGAGGGCCTTATAGCATTTCTGTACTCACGCGGATGCCTCCCCCTCCGTTCCTCACCTGTTATGAAGTGTGTAAAGGTGCCGGAATCTGGTCAAGAGCTTCTACTTACTTATCTTGGCTTGAGGCGGGATACTCCATTCCTTCTAGACTGAGAAGATCCGCAGCCTGTCTTGGCTTGGCTGACTACACCTGCAATAGGCTACAACCCATCATCAGACTAGACCTATGATGCTTCACGGTATTGCGCTAGTCAGGGCCTGATCGTGCCAAGGCGAGAGGCCGAACGACTTTTGCGCGATCTATGGTATCGTCATCTGACTTGGCAGAACGACGTTCTCAAGATGTATTAAGCACAACTTGCTCTATTTACACACTATCACGACGCCTTCTGCTGTTCCTGCCACGCGGCCTTCTTGCGGTAAACGTCCTTGCGGAAGACCTGCTTCAGGTCCGCCACCACCTGTCCATCAACAGGCAAGGCAGCCTGGACAGCGCCGACACCACAGAGATCGTTCTTGCGATCAATGAACCAGGCAAGCGTCAGGCCGCCTCCCCAGGTAAGCGTGTGCGCGCCGTACCACCCATCCACGTCCTCCAGCGTCAACAGACCGCCGAGCCCGTACCCCATCTTTGTTTCCGGCTCGACACCCACGCGGAAGAAGACACCCGCAGGGCTGCCCAGTGCGGCTTGGTGGCCGGCGGTCGCTTCGGGCGTGAGATGATGCTGGAACATGTCGTCGACAGTGGCGGATTTCAGGACCTTGCCATCGTTGGCCAGCAGAGACTGCAGGACCTTGACGTAGTCGATGGCGGGCATGAACATGCCGTGGCCGCCAAAGTCCCCCTTTCCCCGCCGGTTCATGTCTCCTCCGCCGCCCAGCACGGCACGGCCAAGGCCATCTGGGTCGTCGGGGTTGAGGTCGATGAGGCGGGCGCGCAGATCCTCACGCGTGACAGGGTAGAACTGGGCATCCTTCAAGCCGAGAGGCGCCAGGATGCGGTCGACGACGTGTTCGCAGAGAGTTCGGCCCGTCGCGCGCTCCACAATCCGGCCGGCCCAGTCGAGCCCGTGCCCGTACATCCAGCCCGCGCCGGGCTGATGGGCGAGCGGGTAGACGAGGACCTCCTCGACGTTCTTTCGCCGGCCTTCTTCAGGAGGACTGAACTTGTCGCGCCACTTCCCCACGAGCGGCGTCAAGAAGTCGTAGGCCGTGCCAGCGCTGTGCGTGAGCAGCATTTCCAGCGTGATGGGCCGAGCAGCTGGCTCTAGCAAAGGTTGGCCGTCTTCGGAGAAGCCAGTGAGGACGTCCTTGGCTGCGAGCTCGGGTGCGAGGGTCGACACGTCTCCCGTCAGATCTAGCAGCCCGTCCTCGACGCACTGCAGAGCAGCGATTGTGGCCATCAGCTTGGTCGCCGAGGCGAGGAACGCCACGTCGTCGAGCTGCTGGGGCCGCTTCTCGCCGGAAAGCAGAGTCCGCTCCCCAAGCGCTTTGTTGTAGACGAAGCTGCCCCTTGCGTCGGTGGCACAGAGCACGGCCCCGTTGATCTTGCCGGCGTCGATGGCAGCCTGGAAGCTGGTCTCGATGTCGTTGGACATGGCGAGCGGCGATGATTATCTTGGTTTGAGTTGGGGTTAAGGTAGACGTGAAGAAGTCGGGAAAGGACTGAATGCCTATAGAGGTTTGTTTGCTGGTACACGACCTTATTAATACTTCTCCTCTACGTAATCGACCCTAAAGCAGTTCTAGGATATTACTCCTTCGGTAACGGTGCAACCAATCAACGTGCGGGGTTTCCGAGCAATCCAATAAAGGCCCTGCGTGCGACTCAGGTCTGTCCCTCCGCTTTCCGCATTTGGTCACGCCGACTCGCAACTGGTGAGCGGCTTCGAGCATCTCCCGAGCGAATTGTTGTACACACCGCTCTAGACGTAATCTAATAACGTTACCCAGGCCGCGTGGTTGCAAGCCTGGTCACTCCAGGATAACACTGTCCCATTTTTTCGCCCAGGCCTATCCGTCTCGTGGAAGAGGTTTGCGTCACTAAGCCATTATGAACAAGGCAGGATGCACTGCGCTCTAGATAATGGGACTCGTTTCGATCCGGTTTCTCAATTTGTCCGCTCACACAATACCCTAATGACATGGAATTTAGACATTGCAGTTGACAAGGAACGTCCGTAGCTAGCTTGCATCAGGCAAAGTGGAGGTTATGAGGCAATGGATCTAAGTGCTGTACGACCATGCGAAGAGAGCGAGTTCCTGCTATTTCATCCCTGCATACTCAGTCAAAGTTAGCCGATACCTTCTGCCTGGCCCATGGATTGGTCGCCTCGTCGCTAAAATGAGGCTAGCCATGACAATCATCGCCCTTAATGCGCTACGACTGACCTGTCACGGGAGAGAAAGTAGAAAGAGGGCACTAGGCGCGGCCTTGTTTCTTTATTTATCCGTTGACTGAATCGAGCTCGCAGCAGTTTAAAGCAATGTATGACCTTATTCCTTGCTTTTGTTCATCGGGTCATATCTGCATTGCTCCTCACGTCGTATCTTTTTGGGCGTCCTCGCCCACAGGCTACCGCCCTTATTCTTTACTATTAGTTTGTGTGCCACCGGCGATTCCAGAGAAGTTGTGACCGAGGCTGGTCGGGGATGCGGCACAGGATTGGTTAATTCGAAGGTACTAAACTAAACCAATTTATCCGCTATCAGAGTGTTCTCTCCTAGTTGGCAACAGCCTCTTGGTTTAGCGAGACTCGTCACAGGGACCCTACTCACCAATCGTACTGTCGAGGCCCTGCTCATTAGGCTTCATTGCATATGCAAATTTGCCCAACTCTCCCCCCGCTTATGATCCCCTTCCAACTCCTCCAGGACTGGGCGGCTGCTATAGACGAGGGGAAAGGGAGAACGGCCACATTATAAATTGCTCCCAATCTGTCATCCTTGACTTTTCGATTGCTCCTCCTATCCTTCTTCAAGACCCGTCCTATCCATCGACCAGAACGTTTTGGCTAATGTCTTTAGCAGCCGCCCTTTTTGACGACACCACCTTGGCGTCAAAAGCCCATCATCGTAAATTGCCAAGATGTGGGTTCCAAAGATGCCGATATTGCGGGGCTAGGCGTAAGAAAATAGTCTTGGACCGTTAAAGGCGCAGCCATCTCACTTCAAGGCAGGTAATCATCGGATTTATCGTCCAGGCCGGTTTCTTCCTCGCTCTGTCTATGTAGTCAATAATTATCTAGAGATCAGCTGCAGGACGTTTGATTCCAGTCAGGAAGAAGACTATCGACAAGGTTTTCCAGAAGCTTAGCGAGGGTCAGATCCTGTGTAGTATTCATTTTTTGCCTCCTTGAATATTTCTTGCCAAGTTGCATACTGATTTTATATAGGATTGGGGCTTCTTATCGCAGCATTAATTCAGCTTGAATCACTCACACTCTACCATTACCACATAGTGTCTAGCTCAGTCAATTTTGAAGGGCGAGTATAATAGCTATTTAAGCCTGTATTAAAATAATATAAGTTAATATAATGCAATAGCATTACTATTTGTGCAAGCATTATAAGCATTCCTGGCCTGACTTTAATCACAGGCATAGCTAAAATATTCTATCTTATTGCCTTTATTGTTCTTTATATTACCTTTGCTGTTTTCTTTGGCATAACTCTCGGACGCTAGGATGATAATGCCTCTGGTTATTGCTATTATCCACTGTGGAAGAGCAGTCGACCTCCCTCTTTGATCTCGAATTTCCGGGGATAACCTGTCTTTGGTCCCTATGTAGTACATTCATTGGTTGCATAGCTAGCATTCGATTTGGTGCGAAGACGGGTGCTTCTGAGTGTGAAACCTGGTGAAGACCTCTTCAGTCTTCGGGTATGCCAAAGAAGCATGTTTGTTAGCACACGCGTCTCGGAATCGAAGGAAGGAAGATGACTTCGTCATCTTCCTGTGACGCTTCTGTGGTGCACTCGGAGCCTCCTGCACACATGCCGTCCTCTGTGCCTTCGAAGCCAACTGGCTCCTTGTTCAAGTCTCTTGGGCCGGTGATGCCCTCGTCATCCACCACTGGAGGCTCGTCTGAGCACCCTCGCTTTTGTGGCCCTCCGTCGCTCGGAGAAAGGGGTTCGAACACCTCGTCAAGCTCGGGAGGGAAGTTACCGTAGCTGACAATTTCGCGGGGCATGGAGATAGAGGGTTAAACTCAGAGAAGGATTCCTCGACCGGGGGACCAGCTCTATAGAGAGAAGTCACGGATCCCGACCTAGTAGTGGCTCTACAGTATAGATGCCGAAACTATGCCGTGTGCATATTTGATCCTTGAGGACATCATAATCTTATCAACTCCTGAAATGTACTGACAACTGCTACAACCTTCATCTTCTCCTCTGAAGTCTTAGTTAGACCCTGAAGCGAGACTCCGCTTGGGAGTCAATATCTCAGAAAGGCATTGCAATGGGGTGTTGAGTTTATCGATTTAGAAGGCCTGTTTAGTAGCGACATAAGAGCCATCCTTCTGTCTTGCAAGGGTTATCATAAGGTTATCGCTTGCCATTACGAATTCTTAGGCCAACTAGACTGGATTTCAGGCGACACGCTGGATAAATATAAGGATTGCTCCGAGTTTGGCGATGTGGTTTAGATTGCAGATGTGGCTACTGATCTTACCGAGATGTTTGAAGTCCAGCAATTCCGCGGCAAAGTCGAGCGTGCTTCCAGCTCGCCAACTCCTCCCCTTACTGCCTTCAATACCGGAAGAGGCAAAAATTATCCCGTATTCTCATTCCATTTCTCCTAGCAACGACTCACCCGCTTCTTCCGACGAGTAGTGCAGCAAATCAGCTATCACGCAAGACCCTGATGACCACGCTGCATCGGATGGACAAGTGCTTCAACGAGCTCAACTTGGCTATCTTACTATCTAGTTCAAAGAAAGGGTTCAGCCGCGCATATGCTCCTCAATGAAGCAGATTTTGGAGGAGCACTCCTCGGTATTTTCTCCACCTTATCAGAGCAGCTAGTCCTCGCATCACGTAGTCTAAGTCTTGTTCATTCTTACAGCTTTGCCTCAGCCGAGTTGGTCGAGCCTCCCAGTTCCGCCAATGCTGACTTCCCAGCCCATTGCCCAGTGACAAAAGCCTGCGCCAACCCACCGCCGTACCGCCAGTTTGAGAATCCGCCAGCGTCCATGCCGCAAGCATACAGACCAGGAACTGGTCTTCCTCCTGAGTCGGCGACCCGTGCCGAAGTGTCAATCTTCAAACCTCCATAGGTGAAGGTCATGGACGGCTGCACCTCCAGCGCCCAGAATGGACCGTCGGATGGTCCCTCGAAAGCTGGATGAGGAGCGTGGTTGAGGCCGACGAGGGCATCGATGACTAGAGCACCCTCGTTCTTCGACGCCTGGTTGTACTCGGAAATCGTCTTTCGCAGCGCCGCCTCCGGAACACCCCACTGCGCAACTCGTTGGAGTAGTTTGTCTATTGAGTCGGCACTCGTGACTCTCCCGCCAAACTCCTTGGCCTTTTCCAGCCGATCGATCTTGCCCGCGTTCGGAAACACCTCCCCTAACGCCCAGCGCTTCCTCACGTCGTCGTTTGGGATCATGTAGCCAATGCGTCCAGGCTGGCGAGCGAGTTCCTGGTTGTTGACTTCATCGCCAAAAGTCTCGTCGCAGAACCTCTGCCCGTCGCGGTTGACCAGAACTGAGTAGCCCGACTGGAACTGGGCTGAGCAGTGAACCAATGACCCGTCGCCCCTTCGGAGGATAGCCCCAGTGACTCGAGATCCCGGGACCGACAGGGGCTTTTGGAGGAGACGGACTGCTGATGTCTTGGTCATGATTTGCGTGGAAGAACTCGACGAGATGATGGACTCGGCCTTGGCGAGCCACTGGGGGATATCGATTGGGAAGCCGATGCCAATCGTCATTATTCCGCTGAACTGGTCATGCGTCTCGACACCATTTTGTCTCATCCACTCAACGGCATTGGGGTAGTCGGAGAGGAAAGCAGCCGAGGGTCGGCAAAGGGGATGGTTTGGTGGGCGATGTCAGCGTCCTTCGGCGCCCAAAACATTCCAGCGGATCTATCATCAATTTTAGCGTCAGTAGCGAGGACTGTTAGATATCCAATCTCATTGACAATGGGCAACTCACAACCTTGAAGAGCCGCCTAGTCTGTCGCTCTTCTCGACGACTACACATCGCGCCTTGGAAGGGTTGCTTACAGCAATCGCGGCAGACAGCCAAGCCATTCCTCCACCGATGATGAGAATATCGGTGTTGATGCGATCGAGCTCCGAGTACGTCATATTGCGTCGGTTGTTTTGATTTTCGACTATATTAAGGGCAAGCGTCTAGAGAGCTATTGGCGTATGTCCCTTTTCTCACGGGGTCAGGCAGAAACGGATGATACAAATACGACCCGACGGCATGCACGGTCGGATATGCTTACTCTATGATCCGTAGTGACGACAGCAAATGCAACCATGGGAACGCCGCGTTCCGAAGTCATGCTGCATCGGAGCCTGCCAAGTCCGCCAATCACGGAAATCAACACGCGAACCACTCCGCAACAGTCGAAGGATGCTTCCAGGCCGCGTAGCCGATGCCGTTTGCCATTTTCCCAGTACAGAATGCTTACTTTGGGTTGCCATCAGTCGTGCGAATTCTTGGTGAATCGCAGCCATTTTCAACCTGTTCATACGATTCCTGCGCGGCTTTGTCTATGCACTTATACTCGGGTCGGGGATCTACTACAATGCCTGCTAAAACAGCCACCAACAAGCTGGGCATTGCGACCCTTTCGCTAGGCCACTGCAGCAAGCATTCTCTCGAACCCCGGATTCGCGCTGCGGCGGCGGCCGAGTTCGATGTTGTGGATCTCTTCGACGAGGACTGGGCTGCGTATCTGGCCGAACACGGCCTCGACGCTACAGATCCCTGGGAAGCAAGCGACGAGAAGCTTTCTACTGCTCGCCAGCTACGTGGCTTTGTCTCGTCTCTGGGCATGCGCATCGCATGCACACAGCCCCTGCGAGACATCGAAGGCAACCTCACGACCGCGGAACGAGACGCAGCTCTGCAACGGGCTGCGGCGCGGTTTCCCTTCATGCGGGCGTTCGACACAGACTTGGTCTTCATGTGCAGCAGCATGCGCCCCGACGACGGCGTGACCTGCACTGCGGACTTCCAAACGGTGGTCAGGGACTTGACGAAGCTCAGCCACATGGCCGTGGAGTTTGCAGGCAACGACGACGGCCGCATGCTGCGGATTGGCTACGAGCCGCTTTCGTGGGCCAGGCGCAACACCTGGGCTTCGGCCTGGGAGGTGGTTCGAGCCGTCGACCGAGACAACGTCGGCATCGTCCTTGATTCCTTCAACATCCTGGCCGTTGAGTTCGCCGATCCGTATTCACAGCAAGGCGAAGGCCGCATGCTGTACAGCTCGCGAGAGCAGGCTCTGCGCATACTACAAGACTCCATGTCGGCCATGGCTGCGACGGTGCGACCGGATAAGCTCTTCTTCGTGCAGCTCGCAGACGCAGAGCGCATGGGGGGACAAGGGTTCCAGCCTCCGGAAACCCCCAATGTCCCGAGGCTGCTCCCGTGGTCGCGCTCGCATCGGCTGTTCCCGGGGGAGCAGCAGCGCGGGGGATACATGCCCGTTGACATGGTGTTGAGGGCGATACTGCAGATGGGATATACGGGACCGTTGTCGCTGGAGGTATTCACGCATTCGCTGCATGTGGCGGGCGAGACGGTGCCGGCGGATCTTGCCTTGCGGGGGATCAATGGGTTGAGGGCGTTGATCAAGAATGCTGTGGATGGGCCGAGAGCTCGAGGGGATAGACCCAGGGCGAATATTTAGCTGTGAATGAAACAGTTTGTAGTTTCTGCTTGGATCTTGAGCTCTACCTGTCTGTTTGTCATGTAGGATGTTTCATCACTCTTTTGCTATTGTGTTTACTGTCATGCCAGGATACAAAGACACAACCATGGATGACAACAGCATTGAGGACGTCCCATCTCAGTCCACTTCCCAGTTACCGCGGGCGCCGTCCCCCTCATTGCGGCCCACAACCCAACAGTGTCGGGATCCCTAGCATCGTCAACCCGCCTCTCTAAGTGGCGGAACCGTCTCGGTCCTGCAGCGGGCCAAGAATCCCTTCCCCCGCTTCCCCGCGCCCGTCAGCCCGGTTCTGGCTAAACAATCATCAACTGAGTTCGACTGAAAGAGACATCCGGTCAAAGATGCTTAATACTCGCAAGGATCAGGAGGAAGACAATTCAACGGGGCTAGAAGGAGAAACAGGTGCGGTCGCTAGGCTGCTCAGCCGAAGGGGGTGAGCTGAGCTGAAGTTGAGCCAAGAAGCGAAGGCCGTAAAAGCGGCCATTATTGTAAAAACCCAACTATGCATTCTTACACTTTAATCAGTCCCCAACCTTGGCTATTCCGAGATTAGCGGTGAAAAGCCGCCGTCGTCGTTATCGTCGTTGTTGTCGCTGGAAGGCTGAGTCCATCGGTCTACAATGACATATCGATTTCCATGCCCCAAGATCCGAGCCTTCTCCCTCAGGGTCTGCCCATCCTCACCAGGTGCTTCAAAATCGGCCTGGTGCGGAAGCATGAGTTCCACGAGCACGTCACCAACCTCCCAAGGGTGAAGAATCGCCAGCGAAGCAGGCGTGATGCCCTCAACATCAGGAAGATTGGGCGATGCGCCGGCTCCAAGAAGCGCCGCAACAATCGCGACACTTACTGTTGCATTCCAACCACAGGCAATGTGCAACGGTGAGCGGCCCATTCCATCAGTCGTGTCTACGTCAGCCCCAGCCTGAAGAAGGAACATGACGTTCCAAAAACGCCCATGAGACGCATGATGGAGCGGGGTGTAGCCAGATAACTCAGGTAACTCGTGAACCTCGTGGAAGTCAACATCCTCGCCGTGATCGACTAGAAACTTGATGAAGCTTCCTGTGTAGGCCTTTTTGAATAGACCGGATTCAACAACTTCGGTAGCGATTCCGGGATCATCCAAAAAGTCTGGACCATGTCGCCTTTCAAGCCTTTGCAGTTCTCGTAATGGCTCGGGCTCAAGCTTTGCCACCAGAGCCAAGAGGGATACCTGTCCAGAAGACTCTCCCCTCTTTGAGACCAAAGCCCGAACAATGTCACTCCCAATATCCAGATCCTTGACTTCCCTTACGCGACGTGCTAGATAGTCAAGCGCAGTCCAACCGACGTCATCCTTGTTATTAACATCGAACTGATCCGCAAGAGACTTCAAGCAGCTGTATCGGCCTAGTCTAGCGGCTTGATGCAACGGCGTTCGCTTCCTCGAGTCTTCAAGGTCGATCAGGTCAGACTTGGTGAGGATGTATTCGAGGCAATTAGCATGTCCTGCTGCTGCTGCGAAAAACACCGGCTGGTATTTTGTCTCGGGAGGACAAATCACCAGGTCATCGGAGCTTGAAGTCTCGATTGCTTGAGGCGCCTCATCGCCATCGTGATCGGCGTCGCCTTCAAAGAGTCGGCGGATGAGACGATGATGACCAAGCAACGAAGCCAAAGAGACCAAGTTGACGGAATCACGGCACCGTATGCGATTTGTCCTTTTTTCAAACTGCGTCAATTGATAGCCACAATCCTCCTCCAACATTTGAGCAGCCATAACCAGCCAGGGGCTCCTGATAGGGAGCTCTTCATCAAACAATGAAAAGTAGCGGGCATCAAAGTCTGAGTTGATATCCTGTTTCAAGGTCCCGTCCTCAGCATACTCTTGAGCAGTGTCGAAGTGAATCAACCAGTGTCGGAGAGCATAGACTGCGAAGGAAGACAAGTTTAGACAAAGGTCCTCGATGAATTGGGGCAGTCCGGCATAGGCGACTTCCAAGAACCGACTTGGCCACAGTTCCCCTGCGGCCAACTGTTTTTGTGCTTCTCCCAAGCCCTTGTTGAACTCTTCTGTCACATTGCTGAAGTCCTCGCCTGTTAGCACTTTCAAGGATAGATATGCTATACAGCTCTCTGCCATTGATCTGTGGGCCTGTGGTATTGTCACAGAACCTTGCCATTCAGACACTGCTTTGGTCTTCTCCTCATCAAACTCGGCTCGAGTATCGTCATCTCGTAACAGAAACTCCTTTGCTGTGCGGTGTATGAAGAATATTTCTCCATCAAATACAGTGAGAAGTAATCTGCATGCCCCAAGCATCCATTGCTGGAACTTCTCGTCCGAAGGAAGGCGCAGATCATTCTCAGAGGAAGCACCTTCTCCATCTCGCACATAGATGGCAACTTTCATTTCTGGCACGGTCAAAGGTCTCTCGGCAGCTATTACCAGGTGAAACAGCAGTTTGACTCTTTCTTTATCTCCATCACTTGCGCGTTGTAAGAGCTTTTCGTATGCTTCGAATACTGTCTTCGGGGTGTGTCTGAGAAGCTTCTGCCATTTCTCTATCGTGTCTTCGAAGTTATGATCCAAGACATCGAAGACCAGACTAACCCAAAGATAGGTCCTTGGTTCAGATGGCTCCTCTTGCAGAGCGATCCGAATCAAATCTTGACTGTCCTGAGATAGAGATTTCTTGGTAGAAAGTTCGCGGAGACGATACCGAATGAACCGGTTGATTTCTTTCCCAATCGCCATTTTCTCTTCTTTGCTCTCAGTTGAAATTGTTGTGCACGCAGGAAAATCCCGGAACTCTTCCAAAATCTCAGGATACCCTCTTGTGGTGATGAGAAACTTGACGCTCGGTGGAGACAACCATTCGGGACGTATAAGCGCACGCAATAACCGGATAAACATTCGGCGCTCAGCTTCATCGCAGTCGTCTAGTCCGTCCAGCACGCAAATTGTTTGTCTCGCTTTTGCGTGCGACACTGCTGTTTCGAAAATCCTCCAAAGCGTCGTCGAGTCAGACTTCAACGCCTGTCCGCCAGCCCGGATCTGATCCTTGCAATGGTCGACAAGGTTGCCGGTTTGGTAGAAGATCCGATGGATTAACGCACATAACGCGTTCGGTAGGCTTCGCTGGTCAGGGCAGTCCTTGAAGAAGAAGTAGCACACAGTCGCTGGTGAGTCGCCGTAGGGAAGAACGTCTTCGACGAGATGCCTGGACAAGACGGACTTTCCGCAGCCCAGGTCTGCGGATATGACCAGGACCCCGTGTTTTTGTTTCTTCCAGTGATCAAACTTTTCATTTTTCAGGAGCCAGTCGCAAGTTCCCGGGGCTCGGACGGGATTGAACTTCATGTGCTGCTCATAGGCCGTGGTTTTGAACTGCCCCGTGAGCGCGGCTCTCTCATCTAGCTTCGCCTGCGAGAACTGCTGTTGCCAGTGTTTCAAGGTGATTTGAGTATCTTGAGCGATGCTGCGGGAAATGTCGCTACTCTGTCGACTCGAGTACTGCGCTAGTTCGCTCTCCAGCTCTTTCTCCAAAGTTTCGATTGCCTCAACGCGGCTCTTCCACTCGTTAGGCTTGACCAGCATCGTCTTCATATTCTGGGTTTTCGGATGCCTGCTGTAGCAGTGCGCTACGCTCTGCATTTGGTATCGAAGCATGGCCTCATAGAGACCGACAATTCGCTGTTCGATGCTGGCTTTGAGCCTGACAAATCGTGGACTTCCCTTCCACAAGTCATCGACAACGGCACTAGATAGGCCCATGTACCAGGTCATCTTTGAGATGATATGGTTGAGACCCTCAATCATTGCCTCTTTCGCTTCCACGTGGCGTGTAATTACCTATTAGCGTGTTAGAGAAGGGATTCGCCTACTCTTGCTCAGTTGACTCAGTGGCACTTGCAGGAAGAATTGCGCAAATGCCGGACCAGGCCATGGCAGCTGGGGGATACGGGGAAAGTACGGCACTGCCGACTTTTTCGAGATCTTTGATGACATTCGATATGTCCAGCAGACCGCTTTCGATGCTTTCGTTCTTCTGCGCTCGCTCCAAAGACTTCTGCACTGCTTGCTTCATGAGCTCGAGGCGGGATCTTCCATAATAATTGAAAGCATTCGCAATCCCCGAGCTCGTCGGCGAATGCCCTTCAATTCGCTCGGTCAAAATCTCCTCAAAGATAATGACAAGTTCGCAGTCGTTAGTCTTGATGGAGTTGTACGCCTTGTTCCAAAGCCGAATCGACGGGTCCGGCTCTTCAGGCGCGTCCAATGCCGAGGCACTGGCTCCGTCTCGCTGCAAAGGATCCGACGAAATGTCGATCCACTCAACATTGGGCGTTGAGGATTGCCCCGCTGGCTGCTGGCCTAGCAATGGCGACGAACCATCATCAGTTGACTGCCGTGCTTCGGCCTGGACGGAACCAACAGCCGCTAAACCTGGGTTTCCTGGAAGAAAGCTGCGAAGAAGACGGCGCAATGGTTGCGATTTTGACTGGGCCATGCTGCAACCTCGGGCACGAGGAAGAGTGCTTAGGAATAGATGCTGTGGAGGTATTGAGCCGAGCAGCTTGATACAAGGTTGGGCTCGTATGATCACAGCATGTCTGCCTTACACGTGACTCTTCTCAGACTACTCCGTACTCTGATTGAATAAGACAGCCAGGCCATTAACATCTTACGTGGTAGCAAGACTAGACTATTCGCCAGCTGTCGATGGTGGACGAAGCTAATCTTTATTTGTCGACTCGCTTTTCTTTCCGCTCATGTTAATTTCGCTTGTGTGCCACTATCGCTCACTACTTGGTGCTAAACGAAGCTATTGCGCGCCACAACGGCCACACGCGTGGCCTGCAGAAGACGTAAATAGACTAGAGGCTTTAGGCTGTTGTACTAGGAAAACCAGCAGACATTTAAAGAAGAACAGGCGACTCACTCGCAGCGTACGAAAACGCGTGCAATCCTCTTGACTCCTTTCCCTCGTTCAACCTCCAAGATGGCTCGCTTCACCTTCCTTGCTGCTGTTGCAGCTTTTTCGCTGGTTACTGGCACATGCGCCGGCCCATGCAAAGTCGACTCCTCCGCTTCTACAACTGCCGAGGTTGCGGCCACCACCTCGACCATTCTAAGCGAGACATCGACGTCTGAAGCTTCCACAACGGAAACAACTGTCGAGATTGTTTCTACCTCTACATCTATCACGACTGATTCTTCTACCGCGACGCAAGAAACAACCGCGTCTACCGAAACAACCTCGTCTGTCGAAACAACCTCGTCTGCTGAGACAACCACAACCACTACCCAAGCGCCCGCTACTCCCACATGCTATCTCAAAGCCAGCGGTGGCTCTCTCACCGGGAAATATCTCTACCCCAAGAATGCCGGCACTATATCTGGCAGCATCTATCTCCAGGATTCCCAAGTCGGCGCAGGAGTCTTCACCATTGAGCCAGAGACGTCGCGCCTCAAAGTCGGCACCTACTACCCACAGGTTAGCAAATCAACCACTTCTGGCCGCGTCACGCTCTATTCGCCGCCTTTAGCCTCTCTATCGTACCTTGTCTGCATCAAATCCAACAACGTGGTCCAATGTACGGCGGAGAACACCTCTCCGGGAAATGCGCTTGTGGTCAATTCTGCTTTGCAGGTAGTTTGGGCCGATGGGAACAATCCGGGAACGGGTAACACTGTTATTAGTGTGTCTTGTGAGGAACCGTCAGCGACATCGGGCGATGAGTGAGAAGAATGGTTCCATTTAATCAAGTAGTAAAGACTTCCCTGACAATTCCATTCATGAAGAATGTAACAATCGCATCCCTATGTTTGCATGCCTATGTGATTGGCGATGCGGTGGATGTGTACAATATTATTACATTGAGTGCAACAGTAAGATGTATCCAAGTTTTAAATTTCAACTATTGCTAGGCGCTGACAACTTTTACCAAGCACCAACAAGCCCAGCAAAATACATTGCCTAGGGGCTTTTTCTATCGCAGCTAGGTACCACGCTTGTTAGTGGCAGTAATAGACCACACCTTTGGATACAGCTTTAGCAGCCCACGATACCTCAATTTATGGCAATACAGCCCATAAGAAATATGATGTACTAATTAGTTAGATCAAGAAAAATACAGGGTTAGTGGTTAGGATTAGGTTAAGTAAGGGATCAGATTAGCCTTGGTATATATTCTTGTATTACTGCTGTATTTACGTTGTGAGTGCAATGTAACAGAATTAGCAACACTCTACATTTCCGGATAAAGTGTCGAACTGGGATTAACTCGGTGTTATCCGTTGTATTACTTTAATTTATACTAGGACCATAACTGCAATAGTCAGTCTTCCTCTTTATTTCATCCCTCACATTACATTGAACACTCCTAACTCCACTAAAGCTCTCGAGCCTTGCAAAGCTCTTCCAACTTGCAGCACAGAAAACCCGTCCAACCTTCACGTAATCTTCACTATTAGCTTTCCACGCGCCCGACCAGATTTCAGTCTCGCGAATGCCTCGCGAATATCTTCGATAACATTTTTTTTGCTCAATGACAGGTTTCACTTGGCCCGAGCTGATCTACCTTGCAATTCGCTGGTATTGTTGCGTATTGGGGGTGCGACCAACGAGCTAGAACTTTCTTTGTCCCCCACCCAGGATCTTGGGCCAAAGCATGATGCTCGATACGTCTTTGATGAAGCCGAGCCTCAGACCGCTGGCAATTGTGACAAATCCACCTCCTACACTAAGATACTCGTGACAAGACCAGTAGAGTTGTGCATCCAAGAAGATGTTGTCGACGATGAGGTCATATTGCTTTCCGCTGCGCTTCAAGGTGTCAACGACATTCTGGGTGCGATGATCGATGACTTCGTCAGCCCCGAGGCTTTTACAAAGGCTCATGTTGCCGCCAGAGCACGTCGTCGCGACAGAGAAGCTGACAGCTTTGGCAACCTGGATGCCATAGGTTCCCACACCTCCACTGCCGCCGTTGATAAAGACGCGGTCACCACTTTCAACATAAGATACAATTATCTGATACCCATGAGACCCGCGATGCCTACTGTCGAAGCGTCCTCAAGTTGCTCGGCATCGGGCACTGGGATGCACAAATCCCCAGCCACGACCAGGTATTCTGTGCAAGCCCTGAAATTCCTCTTCCTCGGTTGTGTCTGGCCAAACACTCTCTCGCCCTGGCTGAGGAGGTGGCGGTACTTGGCAGCGATATATCTGTGCTGACTGTGAGAGTCTTCTCCATTGGCCCGGAGCCGACTCTCAGCGCCGCCTTCGTCGTAAGGGGCAGTAAATAATCCATGGTCGATCAAAGGGTCTGATGAAGTCTCCCACCTAGCTTGACTCAGGTAGCGAAGAAAGATCCCAAGGGGCGCAACGAGTGTTATTGGATTGTTCACCGATGGTGAACCATTTCAAGATAGGGAATGGCATGGGTTTGAGGACTCAGCATGGCCCGTTGGCGGATTAAGCCATCCACCGTCTGAGTGACGAGTCATCATCTAGAAGAGTGGTAAGGGGAGCCGTTTAGGATTCCGCAGATGGTCTGAGATACTTAGGAGGCTCCATGCGACTTTGGACATCCATTGTGAGATGATTACTGTGATGTCCTGTAACGCGATTAAGCCGCTGCCTTCGTGCCGGTATTTAGGCTTGGGATGAACGAACAGCATTATGATAGCCTAAAAACCAACCCCTTAACGAGCCGATCCGGTCTAGAAAGCCTGCACAGTTCAATAGCCAAAGCTGCCGGAAAAGTACCCGCTGCTGAGGGGAACGAAATACGTGAATAGGCAGGTCAGTCAACTCTTTGCCGCACTTCCTTCATTAGACACCGGTAACCTCGGTCTTGATCGTCTATTAATCTACTCAATCCATCAGCGTAACCACCGGAAGGTAGTATTGCCGCTACCCCGTGACACCTGACAGTATCTCTGCGCAGAGGCCGTCGTATTTCGCCAAAGTGCGGACTGGATTACAACCTCAGACGGCCCTTGACTGGACACGGCAGGGATCCGCTCCACGGATATCTATCCGGATGCCACATCAGCCACGACTTCCCCGTTCCCCGAAACTCTAACGCGGGGTATGGAGTGAATGGACTTTTGATGCTTGTTCGGCAGTTGACCTGAGATTTTGCGCAGGGTGGAAGCCGTGGGGATGCGTTTGATGTAGATGGAAAGTAAAGAAACCAGGTATATGGCGAGTCGTGCTCGTTACCCATGCCCTTTATATCTTCTTCCAACTCCAACTCCTACACACCAATTGTGTACTGGCCCTTCACGCGCTCAGCATGTCTTCAAGAAGCCTTCGCCGCGGCAAGCCGGAAATCGTCATGGTCGATGCCAAGGATATGGACCGCGAGGCCCGTGACACGGAAAAAGTTACCCAAGTCCACACTATCGATAATATTCGCGTTCTGGGCTTGGGTGACGAGGATGCGCAACTCTACGCTGGATTTACGACAGCGCAGAGAAAGAAGATCATCCGCAAGGTATGTGAAAAAACTACGATATCAGGGTCAACGCTGCGGCTAATGTCAGTTCGTAATAGGTCGATGTTCGCCTAATCCCAATGCTCGCGATTCTATACCTCGTGTCCCACCTAGATCGGGCGAATATTGGCAACGCCAAGATTGAAGGGCTCGCTGGTGACCTTCATCTCGTCGGTAACCAGTGGAATATCGTTCTCAGTCTCTTCTTCATCCCCTACATCCTTCTCGAGATCCCCAGCAACATCCTCCTGAAGCGCGTTTCCCGCCCCTCGGTCTATCTTGGTGCTCTGGTCACCATCTGGGGCGTCATCATGGCTTTACACGGTGTGGTCAAAGGCTTTGGCGACCTTTTAGCTGTCCGCATGCTCTTGGGTGTTTTCGAGGCCGGCTTCTACCCTGGCGCCGTGTACCTCTGCACGCTCTGGTACATGCCCAAGGACCTCGCGACGCGCATCGCCTACTTCTACTGCACCAGCGCGCTCGCCGGTGCCTTCTCCGGCCTCCTGGCCGCCGGCATCGCCAAGATGGACGGCGTTGGAGGCTACGAGGGCTGGCGCTGGATCTTCCTTCTCGAGGGCATCGCCACCGTGCTGCTGGGCATTTCCTGCTTCTTCCTTCTCATCGACTCTCCTGTGCTTTCTACGCGGTGGCTGAGTCCCGAAGAGATTCGCTTCCTTGAGCTGCAAAGCTTCATCAAGCAGGGCGGTCGGTTCGCCGACGAGTCCACGGAGAAGAAGTTTGACTGGCATGACCTGAAGATGGTTCTCATGAACTGGCGGCTGTACATGCAGGCCTACAGCCTGCTTTGCATGTCGGCGTGCTCTTACGGGACCAAGTTCACGCTACCGTCTATCGTCAAGGCCATGGGCTTCACCAACACCAACGCGCAGTTGATGACGGTCCCAGCTTACGTGGCCGGCGCTCTCTCGTCTGTCTTCTTTGCGCAGCTGTCCGACCACTTCCACTGGCGCATGCCATTCGTCGCAATGCCCATGGCCCTCATTGCAGTAGGCTACTCCATTGTCTTGGGCTTCAAGGGTGACCTGGGCGGCAGCCACGTGGGCCCAGGGTATTTCGCGCTTATTCTCACTTGCATTGGCATCTATCCTGTCCAGCCTGCGGGCAGCAGCTGGGCTGCCAACAACCTCGCGCCATCGAGCCGCCGGTCCATCGGCGTTGCGTTCAACATCTGCGTGGGCAACATCGGAGGCATCGTTGGTTCGTACATGTACCTGGACAAGGAAGCTCCGCTGTATCAGACCGGGTTTGGCCTGTCGCTAGCGTTTGGCGCGTCGGGTGTGCTCGTCGCTTTGCTGTTGGAGATGACGTACAAATGGGGCAACGCGAAGAAGGCCAAGCTGTCGGAGGAAGATGTTCGCGCTCAGTATAACGAGGTGGAGCTTATGAAGCTAGGAGACAAAAGCCCGCTCTTCAAGTACACTCTGTAATGCGTCAAATAGATTCGCAAACTTGGCTTCTTGATTGCCTCTGAAGATGCGTGTCTTAATCTATCTACCTTGGAAACTGCCCTACCCTAACACCCCATGAGTGTGTGAATCAACTGCATGATCGAGGCTATAAGCAAATTAGGTCGGGCATCCTTCAATTCGTCATCAGTAGCAGCCATCCTGCACTTATTAGCCCAGCCTGTATATCCTAAACTACCGCTAGAACCTAGTGGATGCTGTCCGCTGCCTAATTTTGTCAACGATACAGCGCTTGTTACAACGCCTACTGCCACCTCAAGTATCGTGAAGTAACATTCGGGGGTTGTTTGTGAAGTGATTCCGAGTGTCCATCGTATAGCGACTGTGTAGTAGGACATGACGGGCTATATTCAGTGAGGGCGAGTCACATGTGACAACATCGCCGAGCTACATTCCGTTACCAGCCGGTATTAGATACACCAATCAGTATAAAATATCCAAGGAGACTATAGCGCGCTTCTATATGAGAAACTACGACCCCAGGGGTCGGCAGCATCGTCAAGCCAAACGACATTTTCGTCGCCCGCTTCAGCTGTAGCTGGGGGTCCTCGCGATAATGAGGAACCAGGAGACAAAAGCCTTGATGTAGTCTTGATCGTGGTACAGCAAATGGTTGATGACTTCTACCGCTGCAGAGGATCACTGGCGAGGTATTTGCCCAGAGACCCAGATGGTTGAACATCCGGCTTGCGTCCACCGCCAGAAACAGCTTGAAAGAATACTATGACCTTTTCCTAATTATTTGACATCACTAGCAGTCGGTACTTGCTGAGGACAAACTGCAGCTCATTTCATCCAGTCTTTCTTTTCCAAGCCAGCGACCTAATTTTCTAGCGATCACAGTGCCGCCTCTCGTTGGTTTAGTGAGACTGCCGACAACAGCGAGTAGGTCGATGCTTCGAGCTGAGATGTTTATAGCCTTGGAGACCATATCGGCGCTGCTGGAGTTTGACGTTCTTATGGAGTCTTGGGTGTTGCTATGTTGATGCAACAGAGTGTTTGGAAGGAGATGAAGGGGGAAAATGAGTGAATAGGGGTGCAGGGTGGTCAAGCAGTACATTTAACGTGCAAACCTGCTGCATTTAGTAGCTAGGAACCAGGCATGTTATTAGGTCCAGCTTAAAAGAGAGCACATTCCTTCAGCTCGTGGGCTTGTGCAACCCTCATCAGCTCAACTTTACGCCTGATTCGCCGATGATAGCTGCCCGTGTGCACATTGCATGCCAAGGCTCTAAATGTCATCTGCCGCGGCGGGCAGACTGGTGTTAATATAGATCTAGTAAGGTGTGTGAGCCCTTTTTCTCCGGCTTGAAAGTGAGGCGAGCAGGATGGGGAAGATGATGTTCCGAAGCGCGGAAGCGGATGACGCGACCCATCATCTAGGATGCTGGCGCGTCAAGGCTATAGACGCTCGTGGACACTCTCGCTGCGTTCTCGGGCTTTTTGCATTTCACTTCCCTTTCTGAATTCAATCGTTATCGCCGTTAGTACGAAGTAGAGCATGAGTACCTCGGAGCAACTTTAGAGGTATGCGAGGTCTTAGATGTACGAAGATTAAAGCACCCCGTCTATTCCTGTTCTAGTTCCCTTGTCCCGCGAAGCCACATAAGAGCCACCGCCGTATACACATCCCCACTTCTCGATGCCGCTGACCATTTGTCCAACCCCTGCCTATTATTATCCAACATTTGCCTACGTTGGCCGAGCACCAACTCCAACGCCCAGGTTTTTGGAGGCGAGGACGCAGACAGACCGTTCGTGGACCTTCCCAGGAAAGGTGTGAGGCTTGGAGCTGGGCATAGCCTGAAGTACAACAGGAGGGTCCGCCACTTGCAGGTCTAGAGGTTCAACACCACGGATGGAGAATGGGTCGACGCCTGACCACAGCTCTTTCAGCCACGAGACTATAGCACCATGCATCTAAGTTTCTTGGGGACATGGAAGAGGGCGCTCGATAATGGAGACAGCCTTGATTGGCTTAAACGGATCCGTCGTGACGCGTCTGTCAGGGATGAGGGGTGTGGTAAACAGGGGCATGGGCAAAGCGCTGCGATGGGGGCGTAAGCAGGGGTGTTGATGCGACCCTCCACAGTATGCATCACTGATCACTGATGCCACTGGATTGAATGCTTCCCAAACCTATGATCAATGCCTGACTCGCTTCACATACAATGTTGGCAATCATAGCAATCAAGCTCGAAATTTTAAGTTACTTCTGTGACTATTGTAACCGTGAGGGTTACCATTCCCTAGCCAACTTATATCTTATATCTCGGTCAATCCGAGATGCTGCACAGTCTGTGCTTACCATAACTTCCGATCTATGAGTAGGTATCAACTGGAAGCCTTTGCAAACTACGCAAAGACGCTCTATCAAAGCCAGATCTCGCGATACAACTCTCTAGCTCCAACCATGCCCCCTTTCAAAGAAAAAGTCTTGTTCTTCACAAGATTGCATACAGTCTAGGTGAAAATAGCTTTGAGCAAGCAGGAAACCTTGACGTGTTTCAAGTCGATCTTAGTTGGTACTCGAAAGTCACAGACATCATGCTCTCAGGAGTCTGCGTCTCATGGACTATGCTTCGCAACTCGAAAATAGCTTATCTAAGATCGAAAACATCCTGAAGGAAGAATCAAAGCTGGAGGAACTCTCGCTAGCCGGGTTTCAAATTCTATTCCTCCTTGTCCGTTAATTGGGCTTTCACTAACCAATCTCGAAATATTCTTTGGAGAATTATAGAAGCTAGATCTCTTGGTAAAGACTTTTGCATAGAGTATAAGCCTTGAGGTAGTCTACATTTCAGCAAAATCTCAGGCACTTGATCGCACTCAGCTACATCATTCTGCATCACTGAGAATTGTCCCATTTTACTGTCTACTCTAAAATACTGGTCCTAACGATGAGCTATTATAGAGGCAGGTCAAACTATGTTTTTACTGAAAGGAATGCTATGCTCAACTTCTTAGCTATAACACCGGGAAACCTTGATATAGTCTAGCGCGGAGGTGATCGCGACCCTCTAGGCTGACGTTCCGATCCCAAGGGAACTAGATGGTGTAAGCAGAGGAGCAGATAGATAAGGCCATAGGATATGAGTGGGTTTGAGATTAGCTAGTGAGGAAACAGCAAGGCAAGAAGCGAAGAGAATAGCCAGGACAACATATCGCTTCTGAGGGATTTTGGGGACTGCAAATCCAGTATAACTTGTACTCTCGGATCGGCCGCTTTCAGGAAGAACGCTTTTCCAACGTATCATAAATCCGCAATGGAATGTTCCTCCAAAGCTCTGGTACCAGAACCTTCATCTAGTCTGATGATCCTATCTCATCTCCATGGCAGCGGCAGCCACTCACGCATGTCTGAGAGCTGTGAAGATCCATCTCAATGTCACACAATAGACAATCACCAGCTAGCACTTGGCTCGCATACATATGAGAGAATTCCTTGATGCCTGGCTCGAGCTGGGTCATGCTGTTTCTTCCCGGTGGATATGATGAAAGCAGTGGGATGGATGTGGACGATAAGGTGTATAAAACCATACGATTATAGTGGTAGGATGGGTAGTGGGGTGGATAAAAGCACAAGATTGTGGCGGTGAGATTGTAGCGGTGGGCTCCCTCCTGCTTGTACTTCAACAGGCCGAATCAACGATTCTCCTCTCTTAACGCGTTTGCCGACGGTTACTATGTACCTGGACCACAAAAGTCGCCAACTGACAGACGAACTTTGCGTAATCATGTGGCGCCAACGCATCATCAACCCCGCGGCGCAATTAACGGCAGATCACTGGGGATTGACGGGCCGCGACCATGCCAGATATGCCTTCACATTCTTCTGGTGTGGGTGGGGACGGGGATGCTAGGAGTGGACCGGCCCAAGTGGAATAGCTGCTGCTCTTTGCTGCGGCTAGATGGGGCTTCCCTGCTGCGATGGCCTCATCCTCGTTCCTACCCTTTCTCGACAGACAACTACAGAGGTGGCTTGGAGAGCCGTGAGGTAACGGTGCTGTTGCTCTACCCATGCGGACTTTGCGGTACTGAAAGGCACCTTGTTTCCCCCAGCGCCTTTCAAAGACTTGCGTATTGTCAACATCATGACTGTTCCCTTCGACGGAGGGATCAATGATCCCTAGTACGTTAGAGTCACATGTATTTGTAGTTGTAGTAAGATTCGTGCTAGTAACTTCCCAATCCGTGAGGACCTCTTTCTTCATTATTATTCCAACTTCCCATATCTTGCAATATTCCACATCATTCAGGATACTACTATCTTGGCTTCGTCCCCAAGCCCGTCATCGATCCCGAACTCCTTATCGAGCTCGTGGTCGTCCCAGTAAGCATCGCTGGCGTAGTGCCGTTTAGCCTCTGGCGCAAATCGAACTCCTTTAAAAACGTGTACACACTGCCAAGAGGCAAGTATTCAAGCAGCGGCCGCAGCTCATCCGGGAACATGCTGGCTCCGTGGTCCTTGATGTCCTCGTTGACGCGGTTCAGGCGCAGCACCTGCATCCAGGACACGATGTCGTCTCCCACCAGAAACGCCGGGAACTGCGCCATGGCCATGTCGTCGAGGATCCATGCGTTGCGGAAGTACGGCCGGTTGAGGAAGCTTGTGATGGCCTTGTAGCTCGGCACCTCCCGCGGATCCGTGATGCCCTCGGGGATGTCACTGAGGTGTGCGACCGGCCCCATCCATTGCATGATGGGGGCGTAGTTCTCCGGGTGAGCCTCACGGTCGCCCGGCTCGCCGAACGAGGCGGGCATGCATTTATCCCACGCGCGGATGATGTCAATGGCGAGGTCAGAAGTCGCGTCCTTGGGCCCCAGCCAGGCAACCACCATCTTGGCGTGCCCGTAGGCTCGCGCCATATGCGAACGCCGCTTGGACGCCTCGTGCGCGTCCCGCCCGTTGATGCACAGCAGGTCAAGCCATATGCGCAGAGGCGCTCGAGACGAGCCCGGCTTGGGCGGATCGCCAAGCAGGTGTCGTACGTTCCTGAAGAGGGACCGGAGCCAGCCCGGGGCTTTCTTGGGCGGCAGCGGCGGGGATACTTCGGTATGGGGCGGTTGGCCTTGAAGATCCGATGTAGACGAGCTGGGAGTCGGCGGTGAGGGGGCCAGGAAGAGGGTTCGGACGTGTCGGAGCGCCTGGGCGAGGTCGGCGGGGATGGCGACCCTGGAGCCATTGAGCGTGATGGGTTCGGAGACGGCGACGTCACCGTAGAGCGCCGAGAGGCCGATGAACTCGGAGGAGTCGCTTAGCCTCTCATGCACCAAGCGGCACACGATGGGCTCGTTGATGTCGTTGGTCGAGGCGCGCTGCAACTCGAGCAGCCGCACCTCGTTGCCGGTCGGGTCGATGGAGCGGTACCGAATCAACGTCGCGCCTTCGGGGGACGCCATGTTGGCTTGGGCTGCATAGGTTTCATGCAGGTCCAGTGTGATGCGGTGCAGCAGTCCAGAGTCGAGGGGCTGGGTTTGAGGGAGGCTGTTCCATGTGGGAAGGGAAAGTTAGTGACCCTTTTTATTTCGGAGGCGCACTTACTGTGTACTATGTATGATGAAGGTGGTGAGATTTCTGGGCTGTCACTAACTTTGGCATATCATGCTGGGGTAGTGTGTATAATTCTGTGGCAGGACTTGATCGGCAAGGAGGATGGCATAATCCGGATTGGGCTCGCAGTGCACGGGAGCTGAAGTTCGGAGCTCTAGCTGCATAGAGTCTTAGTCCCTTATGACTAGCAGCAACCAATTATTATGAAGGGCGTAGGGATGTAGCGGTGTAGGAGCAGTGTATGTAGGTCTATGTACCAATTATGTAGTAGGTGCATGATGGCTGGCAGTCGTTCAGAGTAATTAGTCCCCGGTAGATCCAAGCCATTTATTAGAGAGTTCCTCGCTAGATAAAGTCTTTAATCTCTCAGTGAGAAATGCAATGTGTGGTTATTTACATAGTACATCTTTACAGGAGATTCTCCGCAAGGTAGGGGCGGCTTTTCGGCCCCTACTACGAAGTACATATGTAACCTCCATTAACGAAGCCAAGACACATACCGCCCCTGGTCTGTCTTGTAAGATCGGTGCCCGGCGACAGCGCGTTACAAGTCCGGGAGCATCATTACAGACTCGAGGCCATCGCAGCTAGTGAGTGTCTCACGGCTCAGTTGACAGTTGACAGTTGACAGCTGACAACGCATACATGCCACTATTCCCAAGTCAGCAAGCAGCGATGCCAAAGTACTGTAAGCTCGGACGCTAAAGCTGACGCTAAGCAATCTCCAGAGTGGTCGCGCCAAGTGACATATTTCCATATTTCTACCTCGTCGTCCTTTCTCACTTGAAACAGGACTTGCTAAAACTTGCCGCTCCAAACCCTTCATCGTCTCGGTTGTTTCCTCTGGTATTTCCTTTGGGTCTGATGTTAATCGCCATAGTCGAGGTGATATGATCGTCAGGCTCGGGATCTCTCTAGCTACCTGGGTTGCGGCTCCACAGACATACATACCTATCGGCAAGTACGTGCCAATTGGCTGCAATCCTGGACGACTACGGAGTACCGTAAACATTCGAGCCTTAATTAGCCCGGCCAAAAAGATGAAAGATGTGCAGTACCAAGGATGAGAAAGTGGCGATAGTTGGTAGTTTAGTGCCGGGACTCCTGGTCAAATCGAATGCCTAGCCCGCCAGGGTCTTACGCCTACGTGGTGACAGCCCTGCCGAATCAGTTCTCTTCTGCTTTCCACTAAGTAGATAGACACCAAGCTGGGTGAGATGGAATCCCTGCTGTATTGTTCTTTCGAGCGGTTCTTGCGTACTGCAGCTCCGGCCTCTTCGGCGCGGCTACATGACGTTATGACAGCCGTTCAAGTATAAATGCGACGAGGAGCGCTCGGACTCCTGGGCTATCAATCCATGCAATTTCCCGCCGTCGATCGAAATGGTCTTCCCCTTGTGCCTATCCTGGTCTCACCAGAGCTACTGGGGTGAGTTTTCCCTTAAAGGAGTCAAGATCAAGGTCAAGGCGTCCAAGAAAGATGCTTTCCCGGGCAGCCCAGCTGGGATTCCCCCGTACTACTGGGGCAAGGGTCTCCGAGCGCGTTTTGGAAGGCTCCTAGGCCGGAAGCCCAGACAAGGTCATCCTTTCCCCGTCCATGCCGGTTATTCAGAAGCGAGAAGTCTAATCGGCCATGGCACTGTGGCCGACCTGGAGACGCTGTCCCTGCAAGCTCGAGACTTCGTCACTGGAGTGTTCGGGGACGTTGGGGAGGATGTGTCAGAAACCAAGTCCCGGGGCGATGTAACAACATCCTTGCCCAGCCCAGAATCAGGACGTAGGTTAGTCCACATGCGGCTATCCTCTGACCTCGAGTGCTGGAAGGAAGCTCAGCACGCAGCCGGCAACGTGCTGCCGCCGAAAGGGGGCGGGTTAAGCCAGGCCTCAGACACGGTCCTCAGCATATTCGGAGCAGCCGACTGGCCCGACGCCCTGAAGACGAACAATGCACTGTTCGGCTGTGGCATCGCCAGCCTGCTGATGGGCGCCGCCGACGCGCCAACCCTGTTCTCCAACTACGTGACCGACATGGCCTTCTACTACGAGCACGGTTACAACCACGTCTTCCCTTCGCTGGAACCGCTGCTGCGGAGAGGCCTGGCAGACCCACACGCGCTGGGCACGCCCGGGGGACGCGAGCGGCGAGACGGCGTCCAGATCGGCGAGCGGTACATCCAAGGCAAGATCGCGCTGGAGGAGCAGCACAAGGCGCACCTGACGAACCAGTCTGCGCGGCTCAACCGACGCACCGCCCAGATCGTATCCCTCTCCGAGAGCAGCCTGCTGGGCATGGCGGCCGAGGCCATGGCGCGAGGCTTCGACCCGGGGGCCGTCATGGCCGACTTGGTCTTCAGCTCGCCGGGCACCGACGTCGTCGACGTGGGATGCGACCTGGTCAACTCGGAGGTCATGAACTCGTTCCTCAACGTCACCGACATGACGGAGACGGGCGTCGTGAGCGAGGACGTCCTGCGCCAGGTGTACGATGCCCACGCCGCGACCGGGGCCAGGATGCTGACCCAGCGGTGGCACGAGCCGGTGGCCAGGATGTGTGCGGCGCTGTATACATGGCACATCCAGAACGACCGCCACATGTTCCTCCGGCGTGCGGTCCTGGGCTGGCCTAAAGCCCGAAAGACGCCGGCTCGGCCGCAGTTCGAGGCCGACTTCGACGAGGCGTTCGACGAGCAGTTCCGCACGACGGGGTTCAGCAGGCCTCTCGACGGCAGATATGCATGCAACGGCGAAGACACGTGCGACCACGTTCGGCATTTCCTCCATCGCAACCAGGAGAGGCCGCTGCTCCAGGAGCTGTGGTGGTCTCTTGTCACGGGCCCGCTGGAGTACGTCAGGGGAGGCCGGGTCGACGAGCGGCGCGAGCGCGAACTGGTCGAGAGCTCGCGGCTGCGGATGGCCGAGATTTACACGCGGGGCCTGGTGCTGGAGATGGTCTGGCTTATTGCTCATGCGAGCCATCATGCCTGGCAGGTCAATCGTCTGTTTGAGGCTGCCATGTTTGGCAGTATTCTCGACGGGGGCACATTGGCGGGCAAGCTCGACAGGCAGGAGAAGATCTGATGCATGTAGATGGATACTTTCATACTCACACCACACGTCAAGACATATAATAATATTTGTATTATGCGCTTTGTTACTTTTTAGCCCCAAGAACGGGTGCTCATCTCATTTGTTAAAAACGTAGACCGAGTTCTCGTTCACCTGCAGTTACCCACCTGCAGAACATTTTTATCTGCATGTGGTTCTTCAGCCTCACCTCTATCCAAACTACTCGACACAGGCTCACCTGGCCAATCAACCAGCCAATTACTCATATTAGCCTAAAGTGTACAGGAAACGTAAACGATGAGAGTAGTCGGCGCACTCGCGATTTGCCCAACTGCGACTGTAGTTCACGTTTACCTCAGACGCGCCAAAGACCCGGGCGCTCGCCATCACCACCTGCACAAAAAAAAGACACAGCCTCAACCGAGATGAATCGCCTGCACCTGAAGTCGTAACTGCATGTGTGGCCTGCTCTTGTTTGAGAGATACTCCCAGTTGACTACAAGGACGAGCCTCGGTATGCGGGATAGTCCAAGGACTGCTCTTTAGCCTGATCAAGGGACATTTGAGCACCATCGCTGTCAACTAGTAGCAATTGATTATATGTGTAGAAGATACTGAGAGTATCGCTAGAAGGCCCGAGAAACACCTTGATAATGCATACGAGACGTTGAAGTGGTGGACGGGTCGGATGCGAACTATGCCTTGTCGTGACTGGGAACGCGCAGCCGGGTCACACAGTAGGGCAATCTTATTGCTGGCAATAGCTGGACAAAGCAAGGCTGATTACCAAATGGCTAGAGAGCCTCGATATCCTGGGGGTACTGGATGACCCTCGCTTCTACAGTACGTGCATGTATATATGGTTCCTATGTGGGAATATTTGCCTGTCCCGGAGCATCCATGAGGCAAGATTCAAAAATGAAAAAGGCAACGCTGGAACAGGAACTTCAGTTGGGCAATCGGCTATATGCGGTATTGGAAGATCTGTGACTGTCTGATGTCTATTACCCACGATACCCTTTCTCCCAAGAACACCACGCGTATGTGAGATGCAGTCTTGTAATATGCTAGCTAAGGCGGAAGAGCCATGCTCATGGGCAATTTCTCATCCTTCGTCAAGCCGCTGGGCATTAAACCCATCTTCGCTAGGGCAGGCTTCCAGACCACCAGACGATACTAGTACGGAATCGGCAAGCGGTTCGGGAAGACTTGGCCGTGGAACTTCTCCTATAGCACAGCCAAAAGCCCCTATTTCTCAAAAAACGTGGCGGCTTTAGACGTTTGGTATGTGACAGATGAGAACTCCATCATCGAGCCTTTGGTACTCTCAGCGGGGGATGCAAACATCCACGGGGAAAGCCCTGCTGTACTGGAGTCTGTTGGCGAGGAAGGATCCGATACTGTTGTCATTGTCATGTGCGGTCTATTAAGTAACTCAAGCACCCAAGACACTGTCTACAAACGCGTGAGAGACGCGGTTTGAGGCGCTGTTTTCCCTACCTGGCTGAACTGTTTAATCTGCTTTCCAGCTGGAGGACAAGTATGCAACTCATTCAGCTTGCGTCACATTAGCAGAGCTTGGTTGAAGCAAAGAAGAATTTGCGCAAGGACAGCAGCTTATAAGATGAGCAGGGTTAATTACCATGTTTACGTCTGGAGCATTATACGAAGAGCTTTTTTTTTTTTTTTTACATGAAAGAAGCGTTCGTAGGGACTATATGGTGTGTAGTAGTAACCATCGGAATATTAATACCCTCCTTATTGCCTTGCAGCCTAAAAATCCATCCTCCAAGCCCTCGTTCGCAGACACTTGCTTTTCCCGTTCCTAAGATGCGCCCCCGTTCTGTATTTCAGTTTTTGCACAACTCCTTCGGTGTCGAGCATTTGTTGCAAGCAACCACGTTGTCATGGCCCGTCGTGTTGACGAAAATGTCAAAGTCATTGCTGTGCAGAGTGTTTCGGAGGATGACATTGCCTGATGCTACCGCTTTGTGTCCGAGGGAAAGGCACGAGATGGATGGTGGATCGTCGGTACACGGATCGTCGACGACGACTATGCCTGCGCCTTTGCCACCGAGCTTCTGGCCCTCGACCACGTTGTCCAGGACCTTGGTGTTGACCGCACCATCCAGCAGTATCCCGGAAGCTCCGATCTGCGCACAGTTGGAGTTTGGCGGCCCGACGTGGTTGTGACGGATCTTGGCTCCATTGACGCCGGGGTCGACAAAGACGCCAAAGCAGTTGGCAGTCAGTTCGTTGTACTGGATAACTGCCTTGTTGGTCTGGACGCAAAGACCGATGAATTGGTTCGAGACGCGGTTGTTGGTCACCAGAACGCCCGACTGGTTGTCCATGCAGATGCCGATGAACCCCAGCGCGGTCGACGTGACGGCCACCTCCTCGAACAGGGTGTTGAACGAGCCAAGCGTGAGCGCGCCGTAGCTCGCGGCGTCAGCGAGCGCGCTCTTGGTCACGCGAGCATTGCGTGCGCCGAGAACCGCCACGTTGATGCCCGAGAATTTGCGGACTTGGAACCCGGTGACCAGGACGTCCTGCACGGGCTTCCTCACCGAGAGCACCTTTTGGTGCTCCGTGACGAACGCCGCCAGCTTGACTCCGGCCCCCACGATGCAGATGCCGGCTTGCGATTTGGGGCCGCTCAGGCCCGAGCACTTGTTGGGGACGGGCTTGGCGGGCGGGACGAGGATGGCGTTGTGGCCGATGAGCTGGATGCCGTCCTTGTCGATGACGAGCTGCTCGGCGTAAGTGCCGGCTTCAACGACGATGCGGTCTCCGCAGGACGCCGAGTTGATGGCGTGCTGGATGCTTTTCCCGTGGTGGACGTAGATGGTGCGGGTGTCGTCGTAGCCGTGTTCGTTGCCGTGATAATCCGCGTCGTGGCCGTGGTAGTCCGCGTCCTGGTATCGGCAACAACGACTATCCTTCCACTTGCATTTGCCGTAGTCCCGGGCTGGCGGTGTTAGCAGTATCCGCGTTGCGAGGCAGAGCAGATTTCACATACCTTCCAGGCCGGCGGGATCGTTGGGGCTCGAAAGAGGCGTGGCAGCCGCAAGGCTCAGGAAGACAATCTTCACGACAGCCAAGGTGGGTTTCATGGTGGTTGATCGATGGATGGACTTTCAAAAGCCAAGACTAAGTGTACCTGGTCTCAGTGAAACAAACTCGGTGGATGAGCATGGGAAAGGTCAGCCTAAAGAGGGTAGTTTTATAGGTATGCTATCCACGACTACTATTCATGCTGCGAACAACAGCCACCCCTTAAAATCAGGGGATTAGGATTTGGTGGCTCAAGTCAATTCGTTGCCTCCTCAAATTAGCTGGCAAACTTATGTCAATAGATGACACTAGATTGAACGCCTTGATTGCTAGCACGGAGAATGGTTTTCAGCTCCTCCAAGTAGGGGTGTGCAGAAATCAAACTAATAAACCAGTATTACTCAACGTTGACGAAAGACCACTGTCCACAGCACAGCTCGGCCGTGTTAATTGGGCGTGTCTGCTCGGGCGGTTTCGGCGTGGCGTGTCTGGACCGTTCTACTGGACGGACGGGGCGCCGTGGCGGACGTGGAATAGACTACAAGTTAGACTAGACTATAGACTACTTGACTACCTCGTGACAATACACACACTCGGAAAAGCTCAGACCTACAGACAGACTAAAATGCGGGGGGCAATAACAAGATGAGTTCCAGCCCTGTTGTAAGCCGAAGCTTGAGAAGCTACCCACTCACCTCCCAAGGACGCGGCAGGATGTCGAGAGCATTGCCGTTTGAAGAGCGGCCGCAGAAGTGGCACCCTGCTCATGTCTGGGTCACACGGCTGCTGTCGGAAGCTTCCAGAGGTGACTGCGCAGGCAACGAAATAAGTTGAGTGCAAACCCCCTTGTTCAAGCCCTAATGTTACTTGCCGCCCTGCAACCGGTCGCCTGGTCACACGACTGCATGCATATTCGCTATTGAAAGCCACAGAAGTAATTTGCTAGCTTGGGCTGATGAAAGGGGGCTGGCGGAGGGGGAATACCTCATCGTCCGGTCATCCTTGGCCCCTTTCTCTTCTATTCAGCCACACCAGCTGATTTGAGTTTGGTCTACCAGCCCTTTCCAACCCTCGGTACATCACTGTCCTAGTTACGGCATTTGGAACATTTGTTAGCTATCGTTCTGGTCCAGACCGGTCCATGTTTGGGCCACCTCCAGCTCGAGCGCCACTAGTTGGGCAACCAGTCCGGTGTCCTGTGCATCCAACAATAACTGGGTGAGCAACGAAGTCCAACATGTTGCCACTGCAAGGAGGCTAAGTTGGGCTAATATACTACTAAGCTAAGATGAAGCTATTGTTACAATCCTGCAAAAGTGGAACGCTCCGCTTTGCAGAGCTTTGGACACGGTATATGTACCTCAACAGCTACAGAACAAGGAGGCTCTAAGAGCTGTCGCCCAACCTAACCAATATCTCACTTAATTCTCATCCGAGAATACCATAACTCTTCACTGCACTTTCCCCCTACTGTGTGGTCGTCGCCTAGTGTATCCCGTTTTCTCAAATGCCCCTAGAAGCGGTACGCTGGGTTGGTAGAGAGCGACGACTATAGCTCAGTGAGATACACCCCCTTCATCAATTTCCCTACAAGCCCGGTCAAGGTAACTTATGATTGTCTTCTCAAATACCGTCGCTCACTCAACCAGCGCTTTCTCTACTCTCTTCCCAACTGTTACACTCCACATGTCGACCTTCCGGTGCCATAAACGCGTGAGATACATGGTCACACTAAGCAGCACAACATAGCCAATGGCAAACCCTCCATTCCGACCGAAGCGCTCAAACAGCCTCGGCATAATCCAAAAGCCCAGACTGTGCAGAACCGGCCCGTGGACAAGATATAATGAGAAGCTGACCTTTCCAAGGTACTGTGCCGTCGGTCTCTCCAAGAGTCCAGAAAGAAGAGGGCTGCGCAAAACGCAATGGAGCAGCAAAAGAGCACCCATTGACTGATAGAACATCCAGCCCGACAGAGGAGTGTAGTACTTGGGGACCCACGACGAGAGAAACACAAAGCCGGGTGTGTACTCGGCAGCAGCGTCAGGGTACGAGAGGAAGTACAGAGCGACAAAAACGCCAGCCCATCGCATCGCAGTTGTTCGGCGCGTCGATGGTTTAAAGCTGGCGTGGCGACCCTTTGTAGCAGCCGTAGCCGGAGGGGTTAAAGGAGAGACATGGACAGGGTCAGAGCGCCGGATGTCCAGCTCTGAGAGCAGCGTGCCTCCCAGGAAAGTAGCTATATCCCATCGTCCCAGGGTCAGGCTGTAGGCGGAGAGGAATCCGGCAAAGCGCAAGCGCCACTTTGCCTTCAGGGCTGCAGTCCCAAGCAGGAAAAGGTAGATGCACATGGAGCCGCGGAGTTCCATGGGGATGGTGAAAGTATGCGGGTCGTACCGCGTGTGGTAATGCCCAAAGTTAAACGGGTTGGCCCATTCTGCATATGCCCGCGTAAAGTTTTGGAGAGCATAGGTGATGTTGTCGTGTATGAAAGGATGCTCTTCCCACGACCCGCCCATCTGGACCCACGTGAGGTTGTCAACGTGGTTCGTGACATTGAACTTGTCGGCAATGTGCACCGGCGCTGGTTTCGATGCTGGCTTCTTTGCTGGCTTGCGTGCCGGCGCAAGTGTAGCCAGTGGAAACACCGAGCCGGTACTAGTAGCATTTGCAGTTTTGTTTGACAACTTTTCCTCGAGTGCTTCGAGCTCATCCACTAGCTTGTACAGCGACGCGGGGCCAAACAACTGGGATGTCTGATTCAGGCAGAGCGTGAGCGAGTCGTTCCAGCGGGTGATGTTGCCTAGGTCCAGGAATATCGAACTCTGCAGGCCGAGGTAACTGGCGATGTCTGCGGTGCCGGTAACAGCGTGAGTTCCGTTGCCGCAGGTGACGTTCAATGTGGCGACGTTGACGGTGCCGTTGATGTACATGGAGTCAGGGCCCTTGTAAATGGCGAATTCAGAACGAAAGACGCCGACCTGGGCTAACACTGCCACCAGGAACATGCTGATGGTGGGAGGAATGTAGAGGCGGAAGACGCGTCTGAAGACTGCGGACGCAAGGCTCTGGTAGACGGCGTCCAGACGGCGCTCGTGGACGGCGCGCAGAATATGTCGACAGATGACATAGCCCGAGATGGCGAAGAAGATGGCCACCATGGGGCGACCGCGGTGTACGAGGCACAGGATGGGCAACGAGGGCCAATTGAGGTAGGGCTCCGGAGCTCCGGGAGGCATTGCGCCGTGGCCCAGCATGATGGAGGGCGTCCAAGGCCACAGGAAGTGGTAGTTGAAGACGAGGAGACAGGCGATGCCCCGAAGCCCGTCGAGGCATCTGATCTTGTCTCTGTTCTTCAAGGCTGAGGCTGAGGCTGAGGCTGAGACCGAGGCTGAACCGCTGTCCTCCTCCCGAGGGAGCAGATCCGGCCGAGGGTCCTTGTTGGAGGGCATGATGGCTTCGGGATCGTTCTGTTCGGGGCGGTTGCGAGCACGTGGACGCATGCGGGCGAGCCGGTGGTTGGGCGTTGAACACAACGCAGCACTGAAGAGATGATGTAATTGTAACAGAGTGTCCCCGAGTTTCACGATCCACAATTGTGCAAGCTAGGGACGGAGGCTGTTTACCTAAGCCAAGTAAGGCCTAAGGCGTCACTGACCGGGGAAACGGACGCTAAGCTGGATCCATTGGCTCACGACGTCACTGAATATCTCTAGGGCAGTGGAGTGCTAAACTGGGTCTTCTAGGTACCTGGATCAGTGGAACAGGGGTTTTGAAACCCCTAAATGCGAAGTAACAAATCCTACCAACCAACATCCCAGGACTCGTTTGTCAGGAGAGGAACTCGACAAATGGCCTTCCCATCCCGGTCTGATGTTTCCTCGGCAGATGACTTTTATTCCGACCTGGCCAACTTCTTGAAGGCCCTCGGCCGCTTTCTGCCGCTGAGATTGGTCGCGACGCCAAGAAAAGGGCAGCCGAGATGTTCCGCAATTACGAGCTTCTACATAGTACGCAGTGTCCCTGAAAGGCACGAATCTGTCATCCGGAAGGGACGGGTCAAGAAAACCCGCCAGCAGAGGACTAGCATCCTTCTGGAAGCATGGCCTGGCATGCCCTCTACGCATCGCCCGGACTCTGAAGCCTTTCGGCCATCTAAGACGGACATGGCAGCTTCATGTGGCTGTACATCAACCAGGAAGATTTGTCCCAGACCCAGACGCTTCTGCTGCTGCTCAACGCGAGGATGCAAAGCCCCTTCCAGCTTCGCGGCCGCTGATTACAACGCCATGCATTTGGGTATTGTAACCGAAGCCGTCGAACGGCCCTTTTGGAGTTCCGGCACTTCTCAACCAAGCAGTCAAGGGACCTCTTGGCCAGCTGAAGCAAGCCGTCGTGGCATCTCCCCCCATGCGAAAGTTCCACCTTCGCGCTCCGCCCATAGACAATGCTTCCCTACAAATCCAAGTCCTGTCGAGTGGATTGAAGATGAAGAAGGCCGAAGGGAGCTCACCTACCTACTGCAGACCCTATGGGAGGACGATTGTGATCTCTTTCTCCATCTGCCATCCGTGGTGGATGAGTTGGAGCGTTTGCTGCATGCTGAGCCGGGGGCGAACGACCTCATCTCCTCTCATGTGGCCAGCATCATCGGCACGCTATCCGTCACCTCCCAGTGCCTTCACAAGCTCGAGATGTACCAGCCGTGGGCTCAGAACTTTGAGTCGGCAGCCGTAGACATCCAATTGGACCTGGACGCAAGCTTTACTAACAAGAGCAGACTGCTGGCTCGCTTGATCGATGCCTTAAAAGACGCTCATGTGGCCGAGAGGAAGCGAAGCTCGGGGAACCACAGCCAGGAAGGTTCACCTATCCATTTGAAAAGCGTCGAACCAAGGACAACGTGGACAAGCCGTGGGAAGCTGAGCGGAATCTGGACGTCTTTCGGGCCCGAGTCGACCAGCTGATGCAATCGAAAGTCGGGACGTCACAAGACTCGGCCGTGCAGCGGCTTCTTTCCCAGGCTCGTCCTTTGCAGCGGACGCCGGAATGGGTTGATCAGTCAGAGCCCAAGAGAACTGCCACGGCCTCTGCTGAGGAACTGCCCATTTCGCCCTTCTATTTTGGGTGACGAGAATCAGGAATCAGCAACGGGCGCGTGGAAAGCCCCTGTCAAGGCCAAGACCAAGACTAGAGAGGCGTCAGGCTAACAACCCGAGACACCAGAGAAAGTTGAACCTAAACGCGAGCAAGCGCAAACATCCGAGCCCCTATTCAAAGCTGACCATCGTGCACTCAAGGTGTTCCGTGCTCTGTTCCACAACCTGGCCGTGACGTCAAAGCCTGGAGAAGTCCCTTGGAACGACTTTGTGCACGCCATGGCGTCGGTTGGATTTGCTGCACAGAATGAATCGGGCCACAGTATCCAAATGCTAATAAAATATTGTAGTAACCCCCATGACTGGAAAACCTTAATATATTCACATCGAGGCAGTCGAGCAATGTATGTTGTCTTCCTTATGTAGAAGGCCCTCCCCTACCGTGTTACCGTCAAAGTAGGCGGAAAGCGACATTAATTTCCGCCAGATTAAGAAGCCGTACACATCATGAAGCTATCCTGTCTCGTCCGTCGTTCTCCGAGCGTGAGGAAGACGATGGCTACCAGGATCGGACAGTTCCAAGTGTCCCTGCTCAACATGTTTTCTGGATTAATCCCGGAACACCTCGAGTCTCATTTTACCCGACATCAACGTATAAGCCCAAATAAAAACAACGACAAGAACATCAACAAAACTAAAGACAAGACTACCCCCAAACACTAATCTATGAAATGACCACGCATTTCCCTCGTCAAGGTTCACGACCTGACATACTATTGCCCATGGTAGGACATACAACAAGTTACTCGCTAGGCTCTGGTACAAATACCACTTAGGCAGGGTCGCCAGCAGAATGGTGGCCATTTGCGTGGACATTGCGTAAAAGACATAACACCAATCAATCGTCCGCCACATATACGCAGTGACGTCTGCAACCTCGTCTGATCCGCTGAGATAGAGTGCGAACGGCCTGGCGCCAACTCGCGAGAGGCATATAGCGACAGGGATCTCAACGACGAGTGCGAGTAAAAGAGATCGCAGAGCGGGGCGGACGATTGCGTAGACGTCCTTCCTGCTTGCCTTTGGTCGACGGGTATTCACCCCAACTCTCCGCCGCCAATCACCCCACTCATGGCTGATGAACTGTAGAGATGTCGCCTCGAGGGCTTGGACGGGGACCATGACCAGTCCCCAGCGGATAGTGTTGAACACGCCCCAAGCAGTCGAGTATACTGATCCCAGAGCAACAATGGTGGTGACCAGCCAGAGGTACAGTGCGTTCCGAATAGCAGACTCGACGAAGAAGACGACGCCTGGACGAAGAAGAACGCCCAGCGCTCGTGCAGTTGGGACCATGCTGCCAGTATCGAAACCATCATCACGCGATGGATGGCGCGACCTCCGCCAGGCAGGTAGAGTGTTGGACCAAAGGAAGTACACAAGACCCACGAGTGCGGCTACTAAGCTGCACACTAGTTGAATAATGGCCTGCATCCTAACTGTGGGCTTCAACGAGCCGACGTGGAACCGGGAAATGATCAAGAGGTCCAGGACTATGTTGACGGCGAACTTGATGGAGTTGATCACCAGCGGGACATCTGGCTTGTCCAAAGCTCTGGTGGCCGACGCCACAGCTGCCTCAACCGCGCCGCTGAGCACCGTGAATGCTGCAATGCGCACGTAGGCCAGGCTTGCTGCTCGTACTTCTGCCGGCACGAAGCTATTCGCGAATGAGGATGCCGCGCAAACAAACGCGATGCTCAAGACGAGTCCTATGACGGATTGGAAAGCGATCAGGGTGTGCGTCAGCTGGAGTCGCCGCGACAGATCTCTCGATGCTTTATCGCCAATGATCAACCAAGCCGCCCGCGGAAGGCCTTCGTTGAAGGCCTCTGATGCTGTATTCATGTACGTGTAGGTGTCTGTGGTGACGACCATGGACGCATCAATGTTGGCCACCCACAGCTTGGAGAGTGTGCCGTAGAGAGCGGGAAGGATAAATGCCGAGATGTTGAAAAGCAGCGATCCATAGTACCGGTTACGATGCCAGGCGGATCTCCGGGTTATAGCTACTGGGTAGATCTGGTCGTCGTCGCTGCCTCCATGTTGGCCAGCCCCTTCCGCTTCGATGGCTGTCGAGGATGGGGCGGAAGGATTGCCGTCGGGATGCTTCATCGCGTTGTGGAGAGCTAGTAACCGACGCCAGTTGTCATAACTTCCTCGAGATGGAATGGATGTGATATGGGAGATCTTGAGGCTCGTGATGGAACTGCGGGGTAATCTCGAGCCTCCCAGTGCCTACTAATCTATGCACCGTACGAAGTACACTTCCTATCAAAGTGCTCTACGTAGTACTCGCCGTGTGTCAGCGCCGCTGGATCGGCCCGAGTACCCGAATTGAATCGAGCAATCAATGTTTTCAGGGCGGCCATCATTGCGAGGTAAAAGATTGGCAAGTCTTGGTTGGACTTGTGGATTTTGATGATGGTTAACGTTAGTCGTACCAACCAAGCAGTCTGAGAAGGCAGCAGCTAGACAGTACAGCTATATTGCTCATCAACTCATTGCTTACCACCATTTTAAGAACTAAGAACTGTTCCGAAGTATTGAATCCCAGGCTACATCCTATCAATCTTATTCATATTTAGATACATACGACGGTCCGTTGCGCGATGGATTCTCCGAGATGGACCCACTCTCCAACGCGTAAAACTCGGCGTGCTTGACCGACTCATCTCAACTGACCTCAGCTATTCACACGAGTTTAAACCTCTTACCGAGAAGAACTTGGCGGAACCAGATGATGCTGTCTCCGACTACGGCAGTCTGTTAGGAGACGTCGTTTTTCCGTGACCACTATCGGCAGTTTACCAAGGGAGTACCACCTACTTAAGGTGAGGCATCTATATCTCTACGAGCCTTCTGAGGGGCACTACTATGACTACCAAACTCGCTGCAGCTGGCCGAAGCGCACAGAGAAACCTGTATAGCGGGTTGTCGGGAGCTCATTCAAGCGACGGTTGCAACGCTGGAGACGTTAGTTCTGGAGCAAAGGCCTGGAGTAGAGGAAATCGAGAGCGACAGGTAGCCAGCAGCTCATTTTGCAAGAGACGAAACCTATTGCCGTGGGAATTTGGCATTGGTACGCATGATTGAGGGACTGCTCAGCGACAAGGCATTGCCTACATGGCATGATTGTGGGCGAGGGCCATCAAGGCCATCCTACGGAAGAGATTCATGCAAGTCGGCTGGTGAAGCTCCTAGGATCTCGCGGTGTGTAGTATAAGGCCAGACATTTTTGGCTTGTATTTTGAAGGGGGTCTAGACGCAAGGCACAGCTCAAACTGTGCCGTGATATATAGCTACTCGCTTCTTCCGCGTTCGCTCGACTGCATAATCTGATTCTCAGAAAAAGTGTCCACCGTCTGAAACATCACTCCCACCTCTTCAGCATCCGTGGGAAGTGAGATGAGTGCCGGTCTCACCTCTGGGTTCTAGTAGACCCAGGCAGAAACCTTGTGCACACATCATATCGCAGCATCTACCCAGGAATACCAGTCGCAATGCCTGTGTTGGTACTCGATGGATAGGTATCGTTAGGTCTTGAGGTAGTAATAGGGCAAACTAATGGTGCGGATATCATCTAGCATGCATAGCGAATGCTTTTGCTTAGAAGGCCGTTCAGTTAGTGTTAGTCTTGTTGAGAAGATCATCTAAGATCTAGGTAAAAGTGTAGGAAGGAATCATACTTTAAAATAATTTAGTACTATTTGGTTTTAAATATGCCTTCCTTGATATTTCCATTAAAGCATAGTTTTTGTAAACTTTGGAGAATATCTAATGGCTGAACCATTAATGCATATTACATCGTCGATTTCGTGACTCCCACAAAGGCTTGTTGAAGTGGTCTATCTACGATCAAGGGTTTGGAGGTGTTGATTCCCAGTCGTTCCATCGTGGGGGGAGAGGATCCTTGGATGTGTTGCAACCCCCGGAATGACCATCTCCCAGTGCCACAAGTGACAGCAGCCCATGTTAGGTTTGAGCAGGTCATCATGGTATAAGTGTTGGTTGTTGAATTCTCAGGCTCGTTAGCTTCCACTCTCAAGACAGACTAGATAGATGCTAAAAATAAGCATCGACAGTCTTCGGCACTTCTTGTTTAGAGTCTTTATGTTTTGCGTTCTTATTAGACGAACGCGAGGTATAGGCTGCTAATAATCATACCTACCTCGCTACTTACTATAGCGAGTCGTGCTATTCGGGCTATAAGATGTTTCTTTTTAGTCAGGATGTATGTCTTACGCCTATATCGACTATCACTTTTATCCTGTCTTCTTAAACATAGTTTTACGATTAATAATAGTAGAGCAGTTAGGGTATCAGAGCACCATGGCGTCAGGATATTAGGGCATTAACCAGGGCATTAGAGCATTGAGGTACTGGGACTGTATTAAATTGAATGAGACAGCAAAAGTGATGGGTCCATAGCCTGGAAAGATATATGGTACAGCCCGAATAGCACGACTCATTATTGCCAAGTCAATGAAGTTGGAAATCTATGGCCAACTCGTCCAGGCCCACTCCACTCGCTCCCCCGCAAGATCCAAGCCCCATCTTTATATACAGTTACTTCTCCGCCTCGCCCTTCTTCTTTTCCGTTCCTTTTCCGTCATCTCCTCTTTAGCTCCCGCTTCACAATCCCGCCTCGAAACGCTCATGGAAGCCCCGATGGACACGCATTCTTACCCGGAGCCTCCTGCTAGGAGCGTCATATTTGTACCAGACGAGGCGGCGGAGCCAAGCTTAGTCGTCTCCCCGGCGACTGTCACAGGCTCCTCCAGCACTTACTACTACGCAGGGCGGAAACGCAGGGCGACGTCCTCTAAGCTCTCCGGTCAAGATGGCCGGGGCAAGCGGAAGCTCCGTAAGGTGAGCAGGGCGTGCGACTCTTGCAAGTCTAGAAAGTCCAAGTGCAGCGGCGATCTCCCGTGCACAAAGTGCGTTACCAAAGGCCGGTCTTGCTCGTTCGACGCCAAGTACACAAGGGGCAGACCGCCGACGCCACCGCAGTCAGACGCTCGCTCGCGCATCTCTTACGATCATGAAGCGCCCTCTCAGGAAGAAGAGCTTAGCTTCGGGGCCATCTCTCGCCCCAGCCAGCCGTGCTCGGAGCCGCTAGATGACATGGACTTGTCACGTCGATATATAGGCTCACTCGAGAGTACAGCGCTGTCGCGGGCATCTCCCGAGCTTGGGTTGGCCGAGATACAAGGACAAGTCTTCGACCCAGCCTCGAGTCTGACCTTTCTGCACCGTGCTTGGAAGCGTCTCTCAGCACAGAACAGTGACCGACCGCCTGAAGCTGTGAAGTCGTCCGCTGAAAACCAGCCGCTATATATAGCGGGAGACAAGCCGCTGCCGGATATTGACGAGCATGTGCCAATACCGTTGCCGAACCCAAGTGACGGAAGGAGTCTACTTACACTTTACTTCGATGTTTGCGTCGCAACCTATCGCCTTTTGCATCGGCCTACAGTAGAAACCTGGCTTGGTATTATCGAGGAGAACGTCCAAGAGAAACGCCCCATATGGCACGATATCGGACGTGCAAAGGCTTCAGTTGTACTCGGCACTCTTGCAATCGCTACTCACCACCGAGAAAAATCCAAAGGCTTGTCTGCCGATGACGAAGCTCAAGCCGTAAGAGCAAGCGACGAGCTCTTTGCGACTTCAACCCGCCTCGCCTCGGAAGAAACAGGATATCCCAGGTTAGAGTCAGCACAGGCGAGACTCGTCCACGCGCTCTATCTACTCACCACCTCACGCTTCAACCGCAGCTGGTACGTCTTTGGAAATACCCTGCAGCTCATCTCGGCCCTCGGACTGCATCGCCGCGCCGACAGGAGACGCTGTGTTTCTCGCACCGACTACATCCATACGCAGTGCTGCATCCGTACTTTCTGGTCTGCTTATGTTCTCGACAACTACTTGGGCGTCATTTTTGGGCGGCCTCGGCACTTCCATGATGATGACATTGACCAAGAGTTCCCCGATAGAGTCAATGACGATGATATGACTGCCCTGGGCCGGGTGGAACGGGGCTCTGCGGATTGCCATGTCGATGCGTTGATCTTCCACGCCAGGTAGATAACTGTCCTTGCAGCCAATTCTGAACGCATGTCTGTGTCGACTGCTAATTTAGTCATATTTCATGTAGAATCGCTCAAATATTCGGTTCCATCTCGCGAGAAGTCTACACACTTCGAGACATCACCAACCAAGAGCGTGTAGCTGCTGCACACAAGCTAAACCAGCGTGTCCACGACTGGCACGCAAGCTTGCCCCTACACCTAGGATCAATCAGCCCCTCAATGCTCATCACCAGTTACCGGAGACAGGCCACCGTCCTCAAGCTAGCTCACTCGCACGCAATCATGCACGCCAACCGGCTGTTTCTCCTCGGCACGTCGACGTCGACGTACGAAGTGCAAATAACTGAGTGTATGAGAGCTGCAAGAGTAGTTCTAGAGACGGTCGACTGCATGGCGCAGGAGGGTCCCATCTTTCATGCCTTCTGGTGGACGCACTATGTGACATTCTGCGCGCTTGTCGTCACTTACGTCTGGGAAATCCAGCAGCGACGAAAAGGACGCCAAATTGAGGGGGGGAACAGAGCAAAGTTGATTGAGCTGGCGAACAGGTGCCAAAGCCATCTCGCTCTCGCCACTGCGTCGAACTCGCCCAGTCGCAGGTACGCCGTGATCCTTGAGAAGTTTCGAAGCACGGCCAAGAAGCCCACTGCTCGGAATTTAGCGACCACGGCAGATCCGGAACACCCTGAACCCGCACAAGACATTGATCAGCCTCATGGATCAGAAAACCCAAGGACCGCAGATAAAGGTGGCAAAGTTTCAGGAGATCTTGGACAGGTGTACCAAGATTCCGACGCCTCGCTTGTCTATGATCCTCGGCTGCTTGATGAGTGGCAAACAGCAGACTGGCTGGATCTTGACGCCTCGGTAAGTACAGTTGTCGACCACCAATTACTAGGAAGGTAGCTGACGCCGTCCAGGCATTTTGGCCTCATGCGGAAATCGACGAGGCGTTAATCTGGCCGAACATAACTTGAACTAGGTAGATTGATAGGCAGGCTTCTCCAAGCGTCAGTCTATTATTACACAAGAGGTGGATGTCTATTCTAAAGGTTTCTAGGTTTTTCTTTTTAATATTCCTCTTATCCCACCTGCTTCACTTCCGGCTTGCCGAGCTCTTTAAAGACGTCGTAACCCCACGATATCTGTTATGACTTTTGTTACCCTCTGAAGCATTTGATTGATTGAAGGCGTCTTGCGGCAGCGAACGGATCTCCTTGCAAGGCCGTTCGGCTGATGTTAGTCCTATCGGGAAGATCATCTAAGACTCAGGCAAAGAAGCATAAGTCTCGCAATATTAGCCACTTCATCTTTAATTATCCTTCTACTATGAAAACAGTATCTATATAAGTACAAGATGAAGGCGCCGACGTCCACTTGTGATAGATTTGCGTCATTGCGCCTATGAAACACTCACGATTCCACTCATTTCTTTCCAAATCGGATTACACAAGAGCGACAGCAATGGCTAGGTTGATTAGTATTAGTATGATCATGGGGATGTTTCGCCAAGCAGGACACCAGCATTTCCACCATTCTTTTAGGTACCTGCAAGGCTCTAAGTAGAGGCTATCTAAAAACGCAACGAGAACCTTATAATGTTACATTATCTAAATGTCCTTTAGCTTTACGCGACCTTCTTCTTTGACCTCATCTTCAATTTCAGTCTACTCCAGAGTCCCACCTTCTTGCCAGGCCCATAGCCATGCTCCCGTAGTAGCTCCAACACTTTGGAGAACAACTCTGTATCCTCAGATTCCTGAAGAGACAACTCAATCTGCTATTGAACGATGTTGTACAACGGATCACCCAACGCCGTTTCGTACTTCACGTCGCTGATTTCTAGAATAAAGCGGATTATTTCCAGTCTCTCTTCGTTTGGAACACTCAGTCCATGCGTGAATAGGTCCCGGAAGATGGCGCTCTCTAAGATAGATACCCGTCTTTGCTTAGGGACAAGAAGTCTTTTGTCTTCTTTCAGCTTCTTCTTCACATAGGCCACTAAACCCCACTACGCAGCAGCGCCGACAAAAGATTGTTCAACCTTGATAGTTTTTGTTGCGAGGCAGCTCTCCGTGGAAAAGAGCTCAGCATCAGTACCGGGCGATTTGACGTTGAAGGAACGCCCAGACCCTGAGGGTGCTGTAATACGACTGGTCCAGTCGCAGGCTACCTTGATTGCATCATCTACGGCCTTAATGGTGCGGTCTTCGAATATGTTGTCTCATCGACTTGCAAGATATGCATGGAAGGAAAGAGACTCAAGCCAAATGGAGATTTCGGCTATGTCCAGGTTCTCGCCGAACATGTCGGCTGGATTATACAGTATCATAGTCCCCAGCAGGTTCGAGGTAGCTTCGAAGTCAGGAGGCGCTTTGCTGCAAATCTCAGCCCACTATTCTGCTCTCTCATCCACTCGAACGCGGAACGGTGCAGTAATTGGACTTCGTCGCCAGTCAACTCGCAGATGCCGCGGGTGTGCCCGTCGAGAACCCGCTTCGTCACCTTGGGTATGCCCTGACGTGCTACTGGGTTCCTAATTGTCTTAAGAGCTGAGGTGCCTTCGATGGTAGCCCAGAATACCTCAATGTTGGGGCGGGGAAAAACGAGGCAGGATAGGAAAGTTTTGGATGCAGTAGCGAGTCTCTCCGGTGGGATAGAGCGCCATATTGACGTGTACATCCCAATGATATCGCTTGAGATCTCGGCGAGTTTCTTCCGGAGATGGGGCAAGGAAGATGTGTCGACGAGGGCCGATAGAAGAGCCTTGACGACGAGATTGACCCAGAGGAACACACCCTCTGCCTTCTCGATGATCTCCTTGAGCAGTATGTTTGCCTCGTCATGGAATACTTCCTGCATATCGTGAAACGTAGGGCTCTTTTGAAACTCGGCCTCGACGAAATGCTTAATGTGTCTTGTCGTCAGACCTTGCAAGAACAATGCGGAAATCATTCCCACGGTATGAGCAGAGGGTTTCGAACGACTCTTTCAGTTCGCGCCAGGTCCATTCCGGTGCTACAGTGTCACCACCAAAAAGACTGAACAGGGTTCATCGCCTCGGGGCAACGACAGGAATGAGGTCTTGCCTCGCACGCAAGCACTGATGAAGCAGCGTTCGGATGATGTCTTGCTGGGACCTTTCCATTTCAGAGCCTGGGTTCCAGAAAAAGAAGCCAGCCAGCATAAGCGGTAGATCTCCAGCGTACTCTTGGAGGTGGGCCTGAAGCTGAGGGTTCTTGAAAATGTACTTCATTAGAGTCGATTTCCCTGAGCCCGGTTTGCCGGTGATCCAGTAGACAGAGTCATCCTTTGCCTGGAGCCACTTTGGAAAACTCGGCCATTCCAGCTTTTGTTCGTCACGAAAGATCCATTCAAGTGTCTGTGTGTACGCTTTCGGTATGCTTTCCTCCCTTGACTCCATCTCACGAAAAGAGAGGCTGCTGAGAATCTTCAAGCTTATGGACAAGTCGCCAGCGTTCAGCTTGGCTGCAGCCTAGGAATAGTCGAAGAGACCACCACCGCTGCTTTTAGCCCACGAGTCCCAGTCGATTCCGCAGAGGATATTGACGATGTCTGAGTTCTTTCGACTGAGCTGGTTAGAGCTGTCCTGGACCGTCATCTGCATGGGATCATTGGCAAATTGACGGGCGGCGTCATCGCGACGGTCAAGCTTTTTAAAAATCTGGTCGAGACGACATTTCAAGTCAACATGCCTCTGACCATCCTGTCTTGTCTCCTCCCTAGAAATGAGTTAGAGTAGTGGACGAAATGTCTCAAAGAGAGGACATGGCAGATGGAGACCAGGGTTGCAATCGTCATTTGAGACCGGATTTCCAACAAGTTTTCTTTTAACGCCTCGATCACGTTCTTCTTCCACACAGCTTTAAGCGCGGCGTAAAGCTATTTGCCGCAGTACTTATGCTGCTGTTCCCATGTCTTCTCGCCTGCAAGTCATTGATAGCAGTCTGAAGCTTAGCGCTCGCGTCAATACACCGCGCTGAGAGACTCAACAAGGTGGGCTTGGGCGGAGAGGGTGCTGGTGACGCGTGCTGGAGATGGTCCTGCACCTGCTTGCTAAGCGCTGACAGGTCACCTGATAGCGTAGAGAGCTCGACGTTGCGAGCGGTATTGCCCGAGGCGCGTAGATCTCGCAACTGCGGGAGAGGAGGCGAGCGCCGAAATCGACGAGCCCGATCACGGCTGCTGCGACCTGTAACGCGCTGATAGGATCCATTCTCGTCGATGGTGAAGACGAGAGAGAGGGGAAGGGAGGAGAGGCAGCCAGCTGAGCCTGATAGAACCAATCAGCTACGAGGTGCAAATCAGGCTGGAGTCAGCCAGGAATGAGGTTCTGGCATGGATTGCTGAGATGTAGTTGATAGGTTAGGAGCCAAGACGCCTAGCCTGATAGGCGTAAAACATACAAATCCCAGCTTGCAAATACAATTATCAAGCTTCATCTGTGCTGACCTCCACTCCGATATCAGATAACAGGAACTTGTTATGTGGCGCATGAACCGCCGCACAACTTTGGAAGCATGTTGACATCCACCTGGACGATCTGCCATTCTGATAAATGGCCACGGAAGAAAGAGCTCCCTTGCTGCATCATCCGACTTCTTGACTTTGAACCATGGCACAATCACAGCTCCATTGACCAAGATATAGATGACGTAGGATGCGATGGTGTAGCCGAAATGCTCTCGGGATCACAGTCCCAACAGCGAGGAACCGCGCAAAGGCGCCGATGTGATAGTCTGTGAGACCATAGTCTCTTGCTCTAGGAAGCTACATTATCTTTCTTACTCCTAATGTGAGATAGGAGTGGTCTTCAAGCTGTTGCTTGCCCAATCCTTGGTTTCAGTTGAAGCTAGTGATCGAGCTTTTGGTTGCTGATAGTGCTCCTTCACTGTCAGCTTCGATCATGCTCCCTTTGGCCTGGAACGGAGCATTGAAAAGTGAAATACCCGTCGTTGAGGCGATATATCTGCGAATATCTTATCGCCTCATTGGGGAAGCTTCCCACCCCAGTAGTTGAAGTTCATACTTAGCGCTGTAGTCTGTCTGTTGCTGACGTCCTTGACAATATCAGCCTACTATTACGAACCTAGAGATGGCTCGCTTCTGGGCTAATAACCGCGACTTGCTTAGAGACAGCATCTTGAGCCTGTCTTACATTCTCGGGCTATGTGAATATATGGTGACGAGCTAGCACCTTGCTATTGCCTTTGCGATGGCTGAAACTTCTAACTGCGCTGCCTGTAATATGCTGTTGTCTGGTATTGAGGGGAACCCTGGCCAGATTTTGAGAGTCTGTACGTGCGGTTTCCACTCTGCGGGCATTGTAAAAAAGGGATTCTGTCTAAGGCTGCTTGACGCTTCTCTGTGAAGAGGCACAGGGTTATGCTGTCGATTTAAGAAAAGAGCGTGAGAAAGTGGTGTGATAGTTGTCTTTGGCGGACGATCGTAACTTTAGACGGGTCTGGAAGCCAAAGGCCCCGTTCAGCAGTGGAAGCATTTTTGATGGTCTAGTTTGAAAAATGTTTTCGTGACTCATATGTAGAGTACTGTGAACGGCGAGCGCATGAGTGTAGTAAATGCTCAGCCTAGAATTCAACATGAGCTATAGTGCCGTTGCAAGAGGAAATTGTGGGATGGACATTACGGCAATAGTAAGCATGGAGCAAAATCTTTTCTCTCTTATATTCTTCATCTAAACTAACAACCCCCTAGATAGTGTACAAGTGTATCATATCATTTACGCTAACATGCGGCGTCGTCTCCTGGCCGCCCTACACTTAGACCCAGCAGGCCTGGTGCCGCTAGAAGGCGTGGCGACGATAGAAGCGGTGCTGACACTAGAAGGAGTGGCGACACTGGAAGGTGTTGTGGTCGTGTTGGAGGGTGTAGTGCTGGTAGATTCATCTCTGTTGAGAATCTTGACCGCCGCATGCTCAGCCGCGGCCATGACGATAGCTTGAGTATTGCCCGTGGGTAAATCCGGGTGAATGCTGGCGTCGACGACAAAGAGGTTGTCGGTGCCCCAGACCTTGGTGTTGACGTCGACGACGCTGTTTCCATCCTGGCTGGCTCCCATGCGCGCCGTGCCGACAAAGTGGGATCCCGTCACGTACGAGGCAATCAGGCTCTCGGCTGTAGTGTTGCTTGCAATGGTGAGTGTGCTGTCCTCCTTGGACGCGTAGGCGATGAGCTGGCGCATAAACGACAGGATGGCCTCCTTGTCCGCCGCGGTGTTGAGGTACGGTTCCGTGGTGATCTTGGTCGCGCCCGAGCTGGTGATGCCCAGGGCTCCCGTAGACGACAGGCCGTGCGTAAGGTACACCTTGATGCGGACCGTGTCGTTGGCGGGTGAGTTGCAGGTGCCCTGGATAAACCGCTCGACGCCGTCAGTCGTGTTGGTGACACTGGTCCAGAAGGTGAGGCGTTGGCCTGACTGCGCAAGCACGCCGGAACCTTGGCCGAACAAGTCCACGTTGGTCTGGTCCGGGGCAGTGAAGTCGGTGCTGGCAAGAGAGGACAGAGACTCCTTGGTCTTGAGCTCGACAGTGAAGATGGGGTGGTCCTGCAGGTTCTGGCCGACGGGCAGGTCGATCCAGTCCGCAGACGCCGGGAGCGTGATCTGCGTAGATCCCTTGGAGACGGTCTGGATCTGCTCGGTGGGGCCGATGCCGCTGTTGAACAGAACGCGAGGCGTGGACAGCGCGCCGGAAGCGAGGATGACGGCGCCGTTGGCGTTGAGGTTGATGATCTGGCGCGTGGCGACACCGGTCTCAATCTCGACACCGCTGATGGCGCTCCCGTCTCGGACAACTCGCAGAATCTTCGAGTTGAGCTTCAGCGAAAAATTGGGAAGGGCTTGGGCGAGGGGGAGGTAGTCGCGGACAGGACCTGCACGGAGGCCATCGGAGATCTAGATCATGTTAGCTGGTGTACTAGTACTGGCAGGAACTTATATCTCACCATGGTCGGGGGGTGCGAGTAAATCTTCCGCTTCTCCTCGGGCTGGTCAATGGCATCCACCTCGCTGAAGCCGTTCCCGCCCAGCCACTTGCTCAGCACATCCCAAGCGCCCTGGTCGTACAGCTCGCCATCCTTGCTGGGCGTCGTGGTCCCCGGCGTGCGCTCGTACAGCCTGGCGGCCGCGTCCTTGACGCCGTCGGCCCACTTCCAGCCCGCCGGCCACTTGCGGTCAAAGTCGGAGCTCTGCGGCTTGACGAACATCATGGCGTTGACGGCCGTCGAGCCGCCAAGGATACACCCGGCCTGGCTGGCCGTGTCGGTGCAGTACTCGCTGGTGTCGCCGGCTGTGGACAGGTAGTAGCCCATCGAGGGCACGTCGTACTGCGTCACCGTGTCGTTCCAGTCCATGACGGCCTGGCCGCCGCTGGAGTAGAGGGATGCCTTGCCGCGCTCGAGCAGCAGGACTGACGCTTTGGACTCGGCGAGACGCTCGGCGACAATCAGACCTGCGGCTCCGGCGCCGGCGACGATGTAGTCGTAGGTGACGTTGGAGACGGTCGTGGTGATGTTGGCGGGCGTCGTCGTTCCGCTGCCGCTGCCCGTGTCAGGGGTAGTCGTGGCATCGTCGGAAGCGAGAGCCGCCCAGGTAGCGTAGTCGGAGGACTCCGCAGAGGCAAGATCAATACCGAAGCCGCCGAAGCCAGCGGAGTGGTAGTTGAGGGCACCATCGGCAGCTGAAGGATCGTCCAGAGCCGTGGTGCTGAGCGCCCAGCCGAGAGCTGCCGAGTCGGAAACGGTAAAGGTGGTGGAATCACTCTTGATGCAGCCGGCGCAGAGGAAGGTGTAAGTGAAGGCCGTGTCGTTGGCCGAGGTTCCAGACTCGATCGTCTTCAGCGAGACGGTGTCGTCGTCGAGCACGTCCGGGTTGGCGTAGCCGGTAGCCTCGCGCAGCGAAGACACCACAGACTCGCCGTTGGGCCACGCAACAATCAGGACACTCTTGGCCATGGACGTGGTGAGCGACAGTGCCGCATAGCCGTCAGTAATGGGGGCCGAGATTTGGCCGATGAAGTCGGTGCCGGCATCCGTGGGCAAGGCAATGCCGAAGCTGAAGCTGGTGTCGGCATCCGTCCACTTCTGGAACGTGATGCTGGTGTCGGGGTCGACGTAGGAGACGGAAGCGGCCTGGATCAAGCTGGGAAGTGCCAGAGCACTCCCGAGAAGGAGGGACTTGAAGCCCATGGTGATGAGGCGTGTGTTGTTCTAGGAGGGCAATGAGAGTAGAGAAACTGGGTCTGGGAAGGAATGAAAGGCGCAAGGCAACGAAAGAAAGGGCACGAAATCCAGTCGTGAGTGAATGAAGGTGGAATGAAGCAAACGAACGGCACCCAGTGCTGCGGAAAGAAAGAAAGAAAGAAAGAAAGAAGGAGAGAACGAAAGCCCCTAGCTGGTCAAGACACAAGACTTCAAGACTGACGCATCGCAAGCCGAGGTGCAGCAGCGAAGTGTTTATATATGCCACGGCGGGGCTACTATGTGCAGGGCTCTCACGATCCCCATGACGGCGTTGTCCCCTTCTTCATTCTAGAAACGCCCTATCGGAACGCATAAAGACCCGGCGATGATGACCTGCTGCTGTCAGTCCACGGTGACGAAACAGTTTCAGGGCGCGTGGGGACTGCAAGCTCGCCAGGGACGTCGACAGCGGGCCATGGGATCCTGGGCGTAGTTCCAAGGTAGTAATCTCGTCCGAGTCATTGGCCGTCGAGGCGAAAAGCTCCGCGGTCTGCCCGACTCTTGTTCAGACGAGGTTTCAGCGAGCGAGGATGAAACCCGTTAGCGGCTCCGAGTAGATCGGTTCGGTCCCTGGAGCTTTGGTTCATCCCAAGGCCATGGTCTAGTCTAGCTGCTCCTGGAAGTGCCGGCGCTGTGGAGTATCTGTGGACTGTCTTTCGCTTGCCCTGGCGCGCCAAGAGATTTCATTTCGGAGGGAGACAATGGAGACGGCGGGTATTGGACGAGTAGATTCGGGACGATAATGTAGTCTGCATCCATAGTAGGAAGAGAAGGATAACTGATCCTGGCATCGTTTCGTTTTACCATTGGTGGACGCGGTTTTGCCTAGTCGATGCAGTGGGAAAGTGGGAACGATTCGCGACATGTTCATGGGGATCCAGGATCTCCAGGTGGTCCCGACCCCCTGACACCTGAGACAGGATGGTTACGTAGGCCCTCATGCCTTTTCCCGAGATGATCCTTGGAAACGGAATGAATATTGGCTCTTCAACCAGTGTGGTGAGGCCATGGCAAACGAAAGCCGTTTCTTGTCCCACCCGCGTAAATCCTTTTCCCGCAGCGTCGTAGCCAGGATGGGTTTCCATTTCGGGTTTGCCTGAATAGTACTACGCTGCCGTCTTCCTTTTCAGCTCCTCGTCCAAGGCTGCTGTTATCGATAGCGAGATCATGATTAGAAGGGGGAAGATGAGAATGAAAGTCAGTATACCAACCGTAGTGGACAGTTTGTACAGCCCAAATAGCGTAGCTCTTTGGGACAAGTACCGAAGCTCGTGACGCTGTTCATGGCCTACTATGGTATTCGTCTTGCCTTTCTATCTGCACGTCCACAGACAGTCTCGGTTAATGACAAGGTAGGGCGTCTAATATTCGCTATCCCTCTTAAACGAGCCACTAAGATCTACGGGAAAGGCTAAACCCAGCAATTTATAGGCTGATCTACGCAGGAGCGAACATTAAACAAAATAGTCAGGTTTCTGTCAAAACTGCACCAAACACAAGCTGTCTCAACTCAAGACCCGAGGATGACTAGGATCAACCGTCACCTACACCTCTATTTCGCCGCATCTCCTGTCCCATCCACATCCACCCAAAATACAGCACGCAGGCTCATCAACCACCATATTCAGGGCTTCACTTGGTTTTCTTTCCTAAGGGTCCTCGTAGAAAGGCGGTGCGTCGGCTCCTTTCATCTTCAAAATCTTCCCCTTGATGTCGTTAAGGTCAATCCCCTCCACAACACGGAGGTTGACCGGATGCATGGGAGACACCATGTCGTACGTCTTTCGTCGGGTCTCGTCCATGGCGGCGACGGCCTCCTCAGACTGTGGAGCCGGTTCATTCGTCAACTGCACGCCGCATTTCTTGCAGAACGTCTTGCCGATCAACTTGGACGCACAGAAATAACGGCCAATGTCCTCGGGGTCGCCGTGTAGGATGACTAGTTCACGACGAGGCCAGACCCAGATGTAGGCGTTCTGCAGGACTGTCAGTATTTCTGCTGGCCATTTCGAGGTGGCGGACTTACTCTTTCGCAGATGCTGCAGTTGCACTCGCCAACCATGTCAGGGAATGTGCCGTCGATGACCTTGCTAGCCAAGGCCACCTGCACGGCACCGCAGTGACAAAAGCCAGTGTAAATCATCCCTCCTTCGACTTCCTCACTTGGAAGACGACCCGTATAGGCCGGGGCCTTGTACGGGGAGCCCAACGAAGCGCCATCGACACTGGCGCAGACACTGGTCAGCACAGAGAACAGCAGTAAAGATGTGATGAGGCTTACCGTCGACGCTTTAGCGACCACGTATCCAGATTCTGGATGGCGTGAGTGTTCAGGCCGAATGTCGAGTTCGGCGGCGCGCTAGCCATCGTGGCCATGAGCGCGGTGCCGCAGGTAGGACAGAACTTGTGGTGGAACTCATCGGTGCCGAACGTGTACGTAGTGAGGTCCTCTTCGGCGCCTTTGACGATCTTGAAGCCGTCGCGGTTGGGAGGGAGGTGCCAGAGGTAGCCCTTCTTGGTGCAGATGCTGCAGTTGCATTCGCCGACAGTCTTGATTTCGGGGAGGTCGATGTCGTAGACGAATGCACCACAGTGACAATTGCCACGATAGGTATTTGTTGTTTCTTGAATGTCGGCCATGTTTGACTGTGCGGTCTGTCTTGAAGTTGTTGATACGGTCGAGAGATGTGATGAAGAGAAGGGTGAAGTCTTCAGGCTATTAAGTAGTAGTTAAACGTGGTAGTACTTTATCGTGACCGCGCAGCTCATCTCGCTGAGAAGCTGGAGTCTCGATGTGAAGAGGATTTGTTGAAGAGCACCTAACCCTGCTGGGGATGGCTTGCCTGAAATGAGGCGTAAGCGGGCGTCCCAGTCGGCCTATCGGTGCCCGGGACGTCGGAGCACAGTTGGTACATGAGAAATTCACGACAGAGCGTAGAACTAGCCTGCTTACAGCGTGCAGAAGTGCGGTCTCGAAATCACGGTGCTTACTCTCAACTTCACGACTGAGGAATATGTCTGCCCTCGTACGATCAAGCTATAGTTGCACCGCTAGGCAGCTTCCCCTCTTGTGTTCACTAATCACCCCGAATGGCTGAATGTGCCGTGGTACGCCATGTTTGTCGTTGCCGTGGCAAGATTGGTCGCTATAGCAAGCCACAGGATTCCACAGATGCGAGGAATACGACGCGTGCGGGGACAAAGGAACGACGAAGTGTGCTGGGGGTTTGGGTTATGCACAAGCAGCATAAATAACAGCGTCAGAGAACCCAGGGGGTTAGAGTTCCACGGGCCCTATTCAATTCCACAGCCAAGGGAACTGCAATAAACATCACAGCCTCATCTTCCCACCCCGACAATGCCGGGGAAAGTGAGTAAAGACTGACCTTTTGCTTTACTCAAGCTCCTTCACTAATCCACAGATCGTGAGCCGTGATGAGTGGCTCGCCGCCCGAAAGGCTCTCCTCGTCAAGGAGAAAGAGCTTACTCGCGCCAACGACGCACTCTCTGCCCAACGCCGCGACCTGCCCATGGTCAAAGTCGACAAACCCTACACCTTCAAAGGCCCAAACAACACCACGGCCAGCTTGGGCGATCTGTTCGAGGGCTGCGACCAGCTCATTGTCTACCACTTCATGTTCAAGCCCGGCGACGACGAGGAAGCCTGCCGCGGCTGCTGCCACATCGGGGAGTCGCTCCCAGACGTGCGCCACCTGCGCTTGAAGAACACAAACCTCGTCTGCATGTCGCGCGGCGAAATCGACAAGCTCGAGGCGTTCCGGGACAAGGCCGGCTGGACTTGGCCGTGGTACTCCAGCGGTGGCTCGGACTTTAACTACGATTTTCACGCGACGCTCGACGAGGCTGTTTGTCCAATGCAGCTCAACTTCCGTAGCAAGGAGGAGATGGAGGCTGAGGGAAAGCGTTGGTACACGGGCGAAGTACCCGGCTTTAGTGTTTTCCTCAAGAGGGATGGGGGCATTTATCACACTTATTCGACGTTTGCCCGCGGTGGTGAGAAGATGATGCCGACTATGGCGCTGCTTGATATGACGCCTCTTGGAAGGCAGCTTGGGCAACGTGGGCCAGCTGAGTTTAAGCTGAAACATGAGTATAGTTGAGTCAAGTACGGTGGCTTGTCCCATGTCTACGAGTACATTCTTAGCACTCGCTCTTTTCTAAAACTGGATTAGTCGTTCGAGAGATCTCTGTTGTATTAAGATAAATTGATAATGGTTCGTTTTAAAATGGCTCGGCATTCGTAGCATAGACTATGCGATTTTCCCATGATATGCGTTCAAGACCGGTCTGTCTTCATTTCAAGTAGGTCTTTGGGCTATCTTTTTACCTTGATCTCTTTCATTTCCGCACTTTGTTTTTCACGGCAAGGCGTATTTGTCATGTGCATACTTGCTTTCAATATAATGCTAGAGCTTCCGTACTCGATGATGGAGTTGGAGTTGAGACTATCCTGGTTCGCACGGTCGAAATGCCACTTAGGCACCCCGCTCCTCACCCAACACCTACCAGACCACGGGTAACTTGGCAATCCCTACGTCTTGGGGACGGGGCGTATACTCAGCCTCTTCTAGGGGTACGGCCGGCCATTTTGAGACCTGGCACTCTTCTGAGCAGGGTTTCTAAGACTAGTCAGCCTTTAATACTCACATTCACCATGGGAATAGAACATGTTACCAAATACAATCTCCAGCTCCGCTTTGGCTAGTGGCTCTGCAATGCATCGGTTCGGACCAAACTCGAAAGCAAGCAAATCATGCGGACTGTTGTCTCTGTGGAGATACTGCTGGTAAGATTATCTATTGCGTAGTCAGATGCGCTGGGGGGTTTCATGCTTCACAATGCGTCAGGCATAGAAGCACACAGGGGACGAGAGGGAACCAACTGCTCCCCATCAATCATTCAACCAAGAAACATGTATTCTTAGGGATAGAAACAGGATCACGAAAATTAATATTAGTGCCCCCTTACCAGAGCCAAGTATATAGTCCTATGTTGGTTCCCCAACGTTAAGGTGTACACAAAGTAAGGCTGTAGCTAGCCTTTATAATAAATTATCATAGAAATCTAATCGATCTGCCTATTTTAATATCTTTCTCTTATTAGATATACAACAGAGATAACTTAATGGCCCTTCTTATAATATTGTCTAAAGAATCACTACTACAGGTAAAGGTTTATCCCGTTTTAGATCCAACCTCCTTAAAGATGTTAGCCCATTTTGTGAAAACACTAGGCCATTATGGCAGTGTGGTATCAACAACATGACTTAATGGACCCCAGCTACCAGAAGACCTCCTAGCCTAGTACGCGCAGCGGTCTTTACTCAATCCCATAATTCGGACTCTTCTAACCTTACCTCTAGCACCTTCACGACCATAATGCCACATTCGACCACTGCGGCGACCCGACCGCAGCCCATCGCACATAGTACACCACAAGTTGTAAAAGCACGAGTTCCCTTCTATATCTCCTTGCAATGTTTTCAGTTCATTTAATACGCCCAGGCTAATATACAAGCACGGTATCAATGCTAGTACTAATCCAACCACTCATACATGATGTCAAAAAAACCCAAATACGCAAAATAAAGACAAAGGAGATAGTTCGGCTGCTTCACGTAAATTTGACAGGGAGTGGTAAGGCCGCTGCTCCTTGCCCGTACGTGCCGCATTACACGGCCATTAGCAGAGCACAATGAATGGCCCGCATCTCGAGAGCCGGAGATTATTGTCCAGACTGCCAGGGAACAGGCTGCTCACACACGGTCATTCGATTACGCTCGTGTCGCATGTCGGCATTTGCCTACCTAAGCCGCGTATCCGACAAATCAATTACCTAAGAACCTAAGAACTACTCTACAGCGCTGGTCGCTCCCGCACCGACACCAAACCCCCTCCGTCCTATGACCTGTTATATACCCCAACGAAGATTGTACCTCTGTTTTGTTTGACAGGCTAGTGTAACTCCTCCGCAGACGGGAGCGCCATGCCAACGTGAAGGGCTGGCTCGTCGACGTTGTTGTTCTTATAGCTTTTAGGAGGAGGAGGGTTAGCGTTAACGTCATAAGTTTGGCTTGACATCCGTCTTGTATTTCTGACAGTCTGTATATCAGAAAGGATGGCCTGAGATCTAAACCCACGTACCTCAGAACCGCAATCGCCCCCGGGGCCAGCATCATCTGAAGGGGAAAGATCACCGGTAAGCGAAGCCAGCGCTTTACGAAGCAGCGTAGAATGAGGCCATGTGAGACCTGTGGTTCTCGTGTCTTAGCCACCACGGGCAAAGCTAGGAGATCAAAACAGAGGAGAAGAAAGAGGAGAGTAGCTGCGGTTTCTGGAAGGGGGAGAACGTACAAGGAGCACATTAACAGGCTTTTCCCCATTCATATAAGGCTTCTGAATATTCCGGATTTGCGAGATAAGCTTGTCTAGACGCTCGGTAATTTGCTGCACTGACCTGAAAAAATAGGGTATTAGCAATAGCCCATTAGGAACAACGAGGACAGAGAAAAAACACAAAAGTAAAAGCACATCGTACTCTCCACCCTCACACCCATCACTCCAAATATCCCACTCCCTCTCCTGGTCCAGCCCCCTCTCCTTCCTTGATTCTTTAATCTCCCTAGTCCGAAGCCCTTCATAGTCGCCATAATTCCACTCTGCAATGTCTTCAGTATAGTTAACCTCCCATTCCCCTTCGGCGGGACCGGAGGAAGGCGGCGGCAAGAGCAGCTCAAAGGTCTTCATCGCCCTCCTCCTCGGGCTGACGAAAACGTGCGCGATGCAGGACGGGTCGAGAAGTTTACCAGCGCCCACGAGACTCGCCGCCGTAGAGGAGACCTGCCGGATCCCCGCCGGAGTGAGCTCGATGTCTGTGATGCCCGTGCATCGGCCTGATTTGGCCCACTCTGTCTCTCCTATTTGCAGAAAGCGTGTTATTTAAGAGCGGTTTATTTAGAGTGAATAGAACATTTATTTTTCGAAGCTTGGTTAGGTTTAGAACTTACCATGCCGCATAAGGAATACACGGGGCGTTAGGGCGTCTTAGTCAGACATTTTGCTAGGTCTCTGCTTGCGGAACAGGTAAAATACACTAAAAAAAGCATAAAGAAAAAGATATTAGGAAAAAAGCTTAAACTATAAAGTCAGCAGCACTAAAATAAGACAGGTATATAAGCCCTTAGGCAGTGAGAGATAGCAGAATTAAATAAGTATCTTTTTAACAGTCTTAAGGTAATACTTACGCTAGTAATAAAAGCTTAAGCTAATAAAAGTAATATAAAAGGTATCTTAGCTCTTACCTATTTTAAGTAGTAATAAAAGTCTTAATAATTTCTTAACTTATAAAAAGCTATCTTATATTTATTTATTTATTTATTTATACTCTATAGACCTAGAAGGTAGATAGTACTTTTATTCTATATAGATATAAGAAAAACTATAGAATTAGATAAAAACCTATATCCTTTATATAGCAGACCTAGGTTAGGCCTCTTATACTATTACTATATATAAGTAAATAGTCTTTTTGCTAGGACTAAAGTCATCCTATTTTCTAGAGGGCTAGGAAAAAAGTTAAAAAGAGGGAAAGAGAGAAAGAGAAAAGAAAAAAGAGAAATAAAAAGAAAAAAAGGTAAAAGAGGGAGAAATAGTTGACTAAATATTAAGCGTCTAGTCTGCTACGGGAGCGGAGCGGTTAAGTGTCGGGATCGTGCCGGCTGGGCGAGTTTGGGTTGCTTCGCAGTTGCGGCCAAGGGCTCGGGATTTTAAGTGGGCAGAACCGGCTGTTAGTGGGTCAGCCGGCTGTTAGTGGGTCAGCCGGCGGCGCAGTCGTTAGTGGCTAGAGGCCGGCACGGACCCGACGCTTAACAGCCGTTGGCAGCTGTTGGCGGCCGTATAGATCTTTGTTGTTTATTATTTAGTCTCTTAGACCGCGATGTCTTCCTTCTTTTCTTCTCTCTTTAACGCCTCCGTAAGTAGCTTCCCCCCGGGGCTCTTCGTTGGGCCCGTATCGGCTTCGGGTCTCGAATGTGTTACTGATATATGTTCTTTCTAGGATTTATCGACATGTTCGTTTCCCAACTGCTAGCGCCGCGGCTTTGTTGCGGTCTTGTTACTACAAGCTATCTTATATTACTTATATTAATATAATTAAGTAGTTACTACTAATAGTAGCTTATAATAGCTATTATAATTAACTTTTATCTAGTTATATATTTTCACAAGCTTAGTATTATTAATAGAATTTTATTATTAATACTTAGTTATACTATAAGAGATGTGTAAATTTATATTCTATTTAAAACCTTTAATATAACTAGCTTTAAGTTGTATATACTATAGTTATATAAAAGTTCTAATAACTTAAAAAGGTTTACTTATAGGATCGTTTGATTCCTGACAAATACTGTTATTAAAATCGTTACCGTTAAATCATGTCTGCCGGCGCATTCATGTCAACAAAGGTAGGCTTGTTTCGTGCCGCAACTTTGCCACCCGCGCTCAATCAGGGAGCCCGCCTCGCGTCCGCTCCTTTGTATTGTGAGCACCGCATCAAATGCAGTCAGGAAATAGCATATCAAACCTTGTAGTCTTTGATCCGTGACCATCTTGCACACGTTTTCGTACTTGACTACCAGCCACGCTAAGCTGCCGTCGAAGAGCTGAACTCTCGATACAGGTTCAGTTGCCCAGAGACGAGTGCATTCTAACGGAGGATCCAGAGCCGACACTTATTAGAAAGGAAATCGCAGAATGTCGATTGTCATCTTGGAGTAGAGTTATATCACATAGAGGATGTCACTGGAGAAGGTGAGTATAGACGTTGGATGATGCTTACTATTCGAGGATCTAAAGAAGCCAAGTACGATACGGGTCAAGCATGCACATCGAATAGAAGCCAACCCGGTCTCAACCCGTTTCATATAAGTTAAGCATCCAGGTTATTTAGCTCATTGGTTGGTAGCCGAAAATGGAAGTAGGTTTCACAAAGTAGCATCTCCGAGGAAATAGAGACGGGAAGATGGTCTGACGGCACCTGTATTCAGCGCTCTAGACCAATTTCATCGCACCTATCAGTTAACATCATGCATTGCAATGCACACTGCTTACCCTGAAGTTCTATTCTTTGTCAGCCCTGTAAGCGAATTATTCTAATGTACTGGTACACACCTTCACATATAAGCATCTCCGCCCCCCTCTGCAGAAAATCAGCAACGCCTGGCGGGAGTGCTATTCCCGCCTGACTTCTCGCCTCTATGTGATTGAAAAGCCCCTTGATGGGACTCTCGAGGCCTTGCGTGATTCATCGGTATCTCAACAGCTCTGGAGGCTATCTCATGTCGGTTTGTTAAACGGACGGTTTCAAGCGACTAAAGAGAGGTGCAATCCGACTTGGTATCGCACTTATATAATGTGATACCTCTCTCACCGTTCCGTCCAGTGATTCTTTATAAAGCCAAATTGGTGAGACTACTATAGAAGAGCGACTTTGTGTTTCATTGCTTCTCCGAAGATTTCATACTGTCGCATGGCATGTAATTTGAGATGTAGGCAGTTAGATAGGCGCCCTTTGTCCTGCTAGAGGAACGCACCGGCGTTAAACAATACAACAACAACAACAACATACTGTCGCATTCAGCACTAGGACCAGCTTAGCACTAGCATCAGCGTAGTACGCATTGCATTTTGCTGCAGCTGGAAATGTGATACATATAGAGTGATCCTAGTTTCAGTATTGCATTTAGAATAGTCATGTTTTAGTGCCGAAGACCTAGGTTCAGTATCAACTCGAAGATAGGTAGCCAGTACAGTCTGACCCCTTTAATATAAAGCGGAATCGCAGGCGAAGGCTCCAAGACAAAGAACCGCCTCTCTTAAGTCGGATATTTCGTTAGTATGTCTAACTTAAAACGACCAGTAGCGAACTAAGGACTTGAGCGTTATTATTCCACTCATTGGAAAGTCCCTTGACCTTCTTTGTACAATTGTATATCATCTGCATTCTTAGCCGTTTAACAGACCCAGAAAACTCATATGAAGAGTGGGTTGCAACATTTCACTCGCAGGGACAACAAAAGATCTCCCAAGTAAAGGCTAGAGATGGGCTGGAACCCTACCGCGCCGGATAAAGTTTTATCAAACAGTAGAGAAACGCTTATTGGTAAGCCTTGTCGGTTTGTTTTGGTAGTCAAACATTTATATCATGCCATGCTCTCGCGAGTCAAATTGCCGCTTCTCTCACTGGTAAGTGAAGTAGTACAATGAAGCTGGAGTCAGATCTATTGGAAAAGGGAGGTTTACAGAACCTAAGGTTTAAAACTAAAGCTGACTTAACCAGTTTTTTAATATTTTGACCTTTATATCGCGCCATTCATATTCAATAGCGTTCTCCCTCACCATAGAGATACATGGGAAGCTAGCCTAGTCTACTCCGCGTTCTCATGCACCAACTTCTCCGCTGCAATGCGCTCTCTCTCCTGTCTCCATCCTGAGCAAAACTTCCACTGCACCCAAACCAGTGGCGAGAACAGTACAACAACTCCAGTCAGAATTAGAAACGCGTTTCTTATCTTCACCGCGTGGATCAAGGGCTGGATCACACTAACACCCGCAGCGCCAAGGAGGCAGCGGCACAAGTTGTTGGTGGCCGTAGCCCCAGCTGAAGATTCTGGGAATGCGTCAACCAGCATGGTAGAGTTGATGTTGAAAACAGCCGTGGCAGTAAACGCTATCATGAACTGCAGCCCAAGCGAAGCAACCAGATTGGCTGCAAAGTACCTGCGAAGGTCGTTGAGCTCGTAGCTTGGCCCGTATAGGGCCATTGAAAGGATGAACGCTACGCTGAAGTAGGGCATCAGTGGAAGACGCGCGCGTTCAAACGGGAAGTCTTTGGCGTTCTTGATGTCTACGGCTTCTAGTCCATGCTGCTCCTTGTATTGTGCCTCGACCTGTTTGAAGGTCCTATCGAGAAGCCTTCTAGTACAGATCGATCCTAAGACGCATCTAACTCCGTTAGGAAGAAAACAGAGGCCGACTTGCCATTGATTCAGACTCGGAAATGTCCGCAAAAGCACTGTTGTGGTGGATGAAGTGACCATACTCCACAGCGTATATACAAGAGCTCCCCAAGATAAAATAACGAAAATGTCCTTTTCGAAGACGTATCTCAAAGGGGCGAGGACATTCCTCAGTGACAGGGGCGGCATCGGTGACCTTTCTGGCTTCGGAGAGTTGACCCACTCCTTTGGAGGCCGGAGCAAGTAGATCCAAGGTTTATAGAATCCTGTGAGGGGGATGCTGCCATTACCTGCAATTCTGCGCTGCGTCTCGGGCAAGAAGATCAACAGAAGTATCAGGACCAAAAGACCGAAAACAAAGAGCATCCAGAAGATGCTTCTGAAACCCCACACGCTGTTGAGAACACCGCCAATGACAGGCCCAATTGCTTGGCCTATCATTCTGTAACATGGTCAGTAATTTTGCTCCGGATCGGACTTTGGTTACTGTTTAGACGTACCTGATGCCTGCATTTGTTCCGATAAAGCTTCCACGTTGGCCCGGTGAGGCCATGTCAGCTATAACACCTGTGCTGATACTGATGGCTGCAGCAGACCCCGCCGCCTGGAGGCCTCGCAGCGCAAGCAACATGGGATAATTCGCTGTGAAACTCAGACCCAGGTTTGCTCCTGTATACACAAGTAGAAGAATGACAAAGGTGAGGCGACGCCCGCTTGTATCAGAAACCGTGCCAAACAGTGAAGGAGCAATGCCCTGGACGACCATGTACACGGTGATTGTCAAGGCAACAAGCGACGTGCTAACGTGCAATTCCGAAGAGATGGTGCTGATTGCAGGGAAGTAGATGTTTGAAGACAAGGGAGAGAATGAGCCTGCCAAGGAGACCAGGTATACAATGTTCCATTTCTGCCGCGTTGAGAAAATATGGTAGGCCGAGTTGTCCTTGTTGGCGGATGGACGGAGAATTCCTGCTCTAGCGATGGCGTCGCCAGGTGTTGGGCAGGTTGATGGAGAGTCTCTGGATAGCTCCTCTGTAGAATTGGAGCAACTCGGGCTTGTCTCGTCATTGCCAGCCGTATTCGCTGAAGCCGTGCTAACTGGGTACGATGAGTTCGGCATGTCGGCCAGATGGTACGACTGCGAGTTGCCGTTGGTTTGGACTAAGAAAGGCGCCATTCTGTGCATCTAGCTCCTTGCTGAATCGATTGACTGGAACGGAAAGCTGAAAGAGTGAAGACAACATGAACCTTTAGAAGAAGTTGGCAAATTCCCCCAATTTGAAGGGAATTGGCTTGGAAGTATGGACATCAGAAGCAGCATCTCATCGGACCAGTTGCTCGGCTGTTTTCACCACTCAATCTCGCTGCTATGAGCGGATCCGCCTCTAAGTAACTGTCACACAGAGCCGTTAGATGACGCATAACTGGTACACGGCCCTTCATTGCGCCTCGCCATGTCTCAGATCCCCCAACCGATGTCACACATAGTGCACTGCCCCAATGCACCCGAGCGTATACATAGCTCATCGGCACAGCCGTGTATCTCATGCAAGCCGTACGTCTAGTAGATGTTTTACTTCAATATAAGTCTTTGAATACGAGGAGATTACGCGTTAAATCCTGCCTCCCACGCCAGGCCCGCGTTTCCTTAACACTTCCGAGTCAGTCGTGGCTGGGGGAAGCTTAAATATGCAGATCACAACACTAGGTACTGATATGAAAGCACCGTTTACTAATGGACGCTACGGGCGTTTCAGATAGATATTTTCAGGGCTACTGCCGAGTTATCCGGACACGTGGGATACTATAATAAGATTACATAAAACAGAAAGCGATTTCTTAAAGTCTAAGCCCATACAGAACGATCTAGACCCGTCTGGAATCGGTGTTGCCGTCCAGGTGCGCCTTAGCATCATATGAGGCCAATGATTAAGCATAGCTAGCGCCCGCGTCAATCACTCGCCGAAGAAACAAGAGACACGTCATTAGTTTTCTATAGCCTGTAACAAGGAGGATAACTCAGCTATTAGGTGCGCTATGAGACAGGATGCACCAAATCGACGGTGACTCAAGAAATTAGTGGGTAGTCAGAATGATAAATCGCAAAGATGATGGTCTTACTGCCCTTGAGGGACTTCTATTTGTGTTCACTTGGCGTTGCACGGAACGCGAAAACGAAGGTATTCTCAACATTACAAGCTCGTTCTGACACAAATATGTACAGAAAATCACCAATAGCGCTTTATTTATTTTGCGTTTCTCAGCTATGACAAAGCGAGTCCATCCTTAATCCGCCGTCAAGTTCTAAGCAGTTGTATCCTCCGTTTGCGCGCTCCTTGCTCAAACGATGCTACGTTCTCGATACTATTGGAGACAATTCTTAATAGTATTGTATGGAGACGATTAATATTCGGCATTCTCCAAAATTATGCAAGCGTTGTTCTTCAAGGATCTGTTGGGTGACACTTGTTAAGAGTGTCGAATGAGTCGTAATACCATCCTGCTATGGTAGTACTGCAGCGTTACAGGATTCTACAGCTCTTTCACAGACCAAACCCCCATCACGCAGTTTAGAAAAGTTCTTTTTTTGTAAGTCCTAAAAGTCCTCAGGCTCTATCGCATCATATTGTACCTTACATGAGGTTTTGACTTGTTCATGCCACGGCTGTAGTTCGTGCATCCTCCAGACAATGGTTTCATCCCACCTAAATCTACCCTCACAGTTGACAGTCTTGGCACAGCAATGGTCTTGGTAAACATTTTCCTTAGCTGGCACATTATCTAACGCGGAGATTATTGTCATTATTTGTTGGGCCTTTCTAGTACAGCTCAAGATATTTACATAGAAAGATGATCGCTGGATTTATAGCTGTTACGAGGTCCTTCCCTGTCCTTATGAATTGATCCTATAACGCGCCCCAGGAACGCTCAATCTCGATTATCTGCTACTGAATATTTCTACTGATTGAGCTGTACAGCGGTCCTCCCGATGGTGCACGTCGGTGTACTCAACTCTGCCGCACGGGGATTGTATCACGCACTGCGTTGGGTAACACTTTTGGACTCAAGAGAGTTGTGAAGACGATGAACTTCTCTGTGGAGAGACCGCAGCTTTAGACGTTTCGGCCAAGGCTGCTAATGAAGTCCGCCAATTGCAAATCGAGCGTGATAGTAACGTAATTCTAGTCTCAACTCCTGCATGGATGGCAACTATTCCACCAGGTTCTTCTTTGGCCAGTTCATGTTGACTATTATAGGTGGATTGCAACAATCAAATCATCGTAAGAAAGACCCCTGAATGATGTGCTTCAGTCGCAGGGTAAGTCCAGTGGCCGTATTCTCAAAGTAGCTCTCGGCGTAGTGTCAACTCCTCCGTTTCCCGTTTCAAACATCGCAGCGACTAGGGCCCTCGCCCAGTTCGTGATTCGTGATAGGCGGAAGTGCCTTGACGTCGACGGCAAAAAGCGGAGGCCGGTCGTGCGGCCCTGGTTTAGTCCACCAACCATGGCTTCTTACCAGAACAAAAAGGGGACGGTAAATGAAGGGCTGCACGCCAAGTAGTAGATGGTGCAATGTATAAGACAACGACATCCTCCGCTTTTGAACGAGCCTCGTGGATGCCTCAGCCTATCTTACGCCCTTCCACTGTCTAAGATGAAGTCATCCGCGCTCCTAGTTTTGCCCGGCTTAGCCTTGGCCGCTGACATCTATGTCTCACCCACCGGTACTGACAGCGGATCTGGATCCATCACATCTCCTCTGCTGTCAATCCAATCAGCTGTGGATACTGCCGTCGCAGGCGATGTGATTTACCTGCGCGGAGGAACCTACAGTCCAACGACCAACATCCAGATCAAGAAGAACGGCACTTCGTCCAAGCCATACACCCTGAAGGCCTACGGCAGTGAAAGCGTCGTAATTGACGGCGAGGCCCTCACTGGAACTCCGGCCGATTTGGGGGCCGCGCTGGCCAATGCCGACCGTGGGATCCTGCATATCGAGACCGCCAACTACTGGAAGTTCTACGACCTGACTCTCATCAATGGGCCCTATGGAATCTACCACCGGGACTCTTCAAATAACTATTATGAGCGAATTGTCACCCACGACAACTACGAGACTGGCTTCCAGGTGCAGGGCAGCAGTGCGAACAACCAGATTGTGTATCTAGATTCGTACCTGAACCGCGATCCCAGGAAGAACGGAGAGAGCGCCGACGGCTTCGGCTGCAAGGAAGGCTCCGGCGAGGGCAACCAGCTCATTGGGGCTCGCCTCTGGAACAACGTTGACGATGGGTTGGACCTTTGGTAAGTAACAACGTCTGGGTGTGAAACATCCTTCTGATGCGCAGCACAGGGAGTTTAAGTCGCCCATCACGATCAAGGACACCATCTCTTGGGGCAACGGCGTGAACCGCTGGAACTTCACTGAGTTCGAGGGTGATGGCAATGGCTTCAAGCTCGGTGGTGGCAACGCAGGCGACATTGGTCCCGCGGACCACGTCGTCACCAACTCCATCGCCTTCAACAACGCTGCCAAGGGCTTCACGGACAACAAGCAGACTGGCAGCTTCTCGCTGACGCACAATACAGCCTGGAACAACGCCGATGTGGGATTCCACTTGGCCACGAGCACTTCGTCTCTGCAGGACAACATCGCGGCCGTTAACGCTGACACCACCGCATCAGCTTCTCAGATTAGCCTGACCGGGACCCAGACGGCGTCGGGCAACTCTTGGCAGGATGGCAATACGTGGACGAACTCAAGCTTCCTCAGCATCGATACCACTCTAGTCTCGCAGGCCCGAAACTCTGATGGCAAGATCCCAGCGAGCGACTTTTTGCTACCGGCGTCTGGATCTACCATTGGTGCTACGACGCACTGGTAGAAAATGATTACTTCGTGAAGTTCTCATTAGATAGTTACGGATACTTAGATACATCTGAATTCTGACGCGTCATGCCATTGGAGTACCGCTAGAAAGATGAATTGACGACGTCCAATGCATTTAAGCCAACCGTCCCACACAGCAGGTTCTGCACCGGCTCTGGGAAGATCCTCCAGAACAACAACAGCAGCTATATCCTCAGTAGTAAGACTTAGGCGAAGTGCATGTAAGAGGATAATCAAGAAAACCTAAACTTGGCAACGTCGTTTGATTTATCATCCTACGGGGTTTCAAGAACCTAACCCTATTTCACCATGGTTGAGGTTGGTGACTACATCTGAACTTAGAGCACCGGTGATCGGCTGTTCTCCGAGGATAGTGTGACGGGTGTTCGCATTGCCCAGGCTCAGCATGGTTTTCTCTTGGAGAAAGTACACCTCTTGTGCCGAGGGGGTTTATTTCTTTTATTTCATAAAAACGTGAGCGGACGCACTTCTAGTCTTCCTCTCGACCCATTTCACTCTTAGTATCAACTCACAATCCTCTTATAGCATACATGATGAGCCACTGTCTAAGATTTCAGCTTGGCTATTTTGTTTTCTATCCAAAACAGGAATCAAAGTTGTGAAGAATCATGTCATATTGATGCGAGGCCCTTTCTCAACTTGAAGAATCTACTCTAGTGTGTACCGTCAATGGATGATATTAGTCTATCTGTCTTATGCAATCTCTGCACTGGGTCAATATTCCTGGCTATTTCCACGTTCTACTTCTTCTCCTGTCTTCTATTCCGGACAGTGAGTGTTGGTCAATCGAGAAACCAACCTACACTCGTGGGCATAGTTCGACTTGCTCTACAGATTAGTCAGGGCGCTTTGTTCGGGTGATATCATTCACTTATCTAGTACCTACTACTCGAAGTCTCGAAAGAGGCGTGGCTTCGAGTCCTACAGGTATCGTTACTTTTTGCTAGAAAGTGGGTATAAAGGCTTATAGCTAAAGTCTCATGATACGAAGAGGGAAGGGAACAAGTCAGGTTAGCTGTGGTTCTAGCTACTCAAATCCCCCCTTTGTTCGTTGAAGCGAGTATCCTGCCTGAAGACAGTGCAGCTGGTTGTTTGAAGAAGCTGGACATGGAAAAGGCTGACAATGATATCCCATCAATGAAGACTCCTCCTTTCCACGGGCGGGGAGAGTCGGCAGCCTGGATCCAACATGGTGAGGAGCAGATTGAGGGGAGAGAGCATTTAGATGACCCCCGGTATTCCACACGTTAAAGCCTATGCGTCAATTTCCCCGTTAGGGGCGTGCCAGAAGATATTTTAACTGTTCATAAAGTGCTGAGCAAGAGCTTCGCGATCCAAGAAATGCCTCGGTGTAGGGCTACACCAGCTACCCAATCGCCAATTGGAATCCCAATAAATTGTAGAAATAGGTGACGAGGGCGCGTCAATGTTAAAGTTGATTAGGTTCAAGACCACACAGAACCTTGAGTTTAACGAACATCTCATCATTTGACGCTTTCTTTTCCGAGTGCTTCTTAGTGTGGCTGGGTCCAGTGAAGCAATATCCATTTGGACAACCGTTTTTAAACATCTGTCACATGCAGAGGAGCGTGTACTATTACGTCAAGTACTACAATCCCGGACGTTTGACAAAAGTTTCCTAGACGTCATGTTTACTGATGAAATTACGTACAAACAAGAAGCCTGATAGACAGGAAATGGCCGGGCATTTGGCCCGGGCATCATGCCATTGAGACCTGGTCCAGAAGCCTCTCGAATCGGAAGAAAATAGTCGTATGCTATAGATACAAATCCTCCTTGCTAGACCCCTGATATTTATTTAAGTAGTGTTTCCAAGGCCGACTTCATAGAATTGGTCGAGGCAAGTATGCACAGTGGATAAAGGGATGAACGCAAGCTGAATCACGCAGCGAACGAAATACAGCCTGTTGGTAAGGGTTTCAGAATAGCATGTGGATGCGTCTTTGTTCTCATGAAGCTTGTAAAGATGAGGGACAATTGATGGTACTCCGACTATCTCGGATAGTTACTAGTCTGCCTCAGAATATTACCAACTCTCTCAGCAGTAGAACCCCTTGAGGAGGCATATTTTCAGGGCGTTTACCATGGGAGATAGCCGGCCTGTCCGGTCGTGCCGATAACGGCACCTTCAACAAGGGTGATAGACATTATCTGGCGTGCAGTGAGCGCCTTTATGTTCAATGGCCTCGGTGATGAATGTCTAACCGGCACCTCCAGAGCAACCATGCTACTATGACCTGCTCGCTTCGGAAGCCAGGGGATGCCGCCAAGGCGTAGTTGTACTTTATGAAAGATAACAACATGATAAGGAATCCGGTAAATATTGACGGAGGCATGCTGCTTTCGTAACATGTATTTGATCTGGCTCTCGCGGTAGTTCGCTTCTCACTTGTTCTTTAAGAGCGCTTGGGCGAGATTTCCAAACTCCGTGTTCCGCCGAGGCCCGTCCTAGCGCATTAACACGATTGCTCAGGTACCCCTAAACCCCCGAAGAGCTATACGACGACACCCCAGCATCATGCAGGGGGGCTGCAAGCTCAGTGCGTTCTATGTAGCTACGTTGGCTCGGCCGGCTATACGTGTTTCACCGATCGGGGAGTTTTGTGTACATCAAAGTAAAGAATGCCTCTTGATATAAAGACGTTGCGCTGCTCAATAAATGGCATCACCTCTTGGCACTTCTTCAGTCACATAGCTCCAATCAAGAAAGCGCTTCACACGCCTTTTCCTTCACTATGAAGTCTTTTTCAATCAGTTTGAGTCTTACCGCCATCATGTCACTGTGCACATCTGTGACAGCGGACGCAGAGCCTGCACGCATTCTCACATTCTTCACCAAGAAGGCTGGTCTCACCGAGCAGGAATTTCACGATCGCTGGACAAACGTCCACGGCCCTCTCGTTGTCCCTTGGGCTCTGAAGTACGGCGTCAATCGCTATACACAGGTACGCCGAATAGAAAATGCCCATCAATACCCGACACTCACAGTCTCGCAGTACCATACCACTGAATCGAACCGCAGCTCTTTGCAGCACGCTCTCCAATTGCCTGACGAAAATCTGCTCAACTACGACGGCGCCGCCGACTTCACTGTCTCCAGCCTCGCAGAGTTTCTCTCTGCTTATGCTGACCCTTACTACAAGCAAGTCATTGCGCCTGATGAAGAGTCGCTGTTTTTGCACACCGGAGACGTCATGGTCATCCGAGGAACGATGGGCTGGACCTCCGAGGTCGTCAAGGACGGGGCGCCGGCTGTGGATGCCACTCCTGGATGCGCTAGGTGGAAGGAAATTCATGGCTCTTCTGGCGAGGGATGTAATTGAGAAGATCTTCAAGGATACGGACATCAGGCAGTCTGCCCGCGTTTGCAGTTTGGGAAGACCAGAAAGACCCGAAGGCAGCTCATGCCTACATTTACTTGAACCCGAACCCGCTATGCAGGGCGCGTTGTCTGTTGTAGTCCCGTCATTGTTTTGCAATGTCGCGGGTAATCTGCAAGACCTTGACAAACCTTTCGTCTTCTAGAACACTCCTCATTGGACATCCCATCTTGAACAATCCAACACCTCGCAGATGCAATCCGAACCGCACTCATAGCCGGCAGATTGTACTGTTACCACAAGCCCCGTACTTGCAGCCAACGCGAATGACTAGCCGTCTGACGACCTCCTCATGGAGCCCAGGAGCCTCTTAAATGGCATTGCTCTTGCATGTGAAGACCCCACCGACACCTCCAGCTTCATACTGGTCGATTATACCCTGCACACTCACATATGTACCTAATGTGAGATACAGGAAGCCTGTCAGGATGATGAGGACATTCAAGGCCACGGACAAATAATCGAGAATGGGGTGCCGGGTTCGTCCAACTTTCAAATCGGCGTTTCGCATGCGAAAGTAAGCGAGGCCCCAGAAAATGAAGCCGAACCAGCAGTTGAACAGAGACGACATGACAGATAATACTGGCACAGTATTAGCACTGACACTCTAGCTCGTGCACCTATGTGAGACAACTTGCATGATGAGAAGAAGGGGATGACTTCGGCAATAATGAAAGACGCAACCCAGCTCAACATCAAGACGAAGCTCCACCAGAGCCAACCCTTGACTGTGTGCTCAGTGAGATGCTTCGAGTCCTTGAACATGCGGAAGAAGACGAATCGGCCCGTGACGGAGGCGTATAGGCATCCGACAAAAATGATGGTTGGAACCATGAATGAGTAGGACACCTTCTTGTAGACGTCGGTCAAAATACCAAAGGCAGGGGTCACCATGTATTGGTTGCCTGTGTACGCGTAGATGACGGAACCGACGACACTGAAGGTGATGATTTCAGCAATCGTACAGGCCCAGAGGGCTTTGGGGAAGTCACTAGAGAGAAATCAGTCTGGGTGATAATAACACGGATGGTTGTTTCGGTAAGCGCACCGAGGGTCACGCATCTCGGCGATGAAGCTGGGTAGCGTGGTCTGCCCAATGAAAGTGTAGCTCATATTCATAAACGCCGACATGCCCGTCACGAGAGTCGTCGTGCTTGGAGTCCAGGCGGAAACAATGGGCTCGCCAAAGGAAGGATATCCCGCCGGCTTTCCCTCAGCGCCGGCAAATGCGGTGGCCAGGAAGACCGACACGAAGGTAAAGAAGGCGGATCCAAACCCTAGCTTCGACAGCATGTTGAATGTGCGTGGCAGGGAGCCCAGGAAACTGATTGCGGTGACGACGACGGCGAATGCGACGGTGCGGCATGCCTTGATATTGTCCGACTCGGTCATGGTGTTCAGGTACATTGTGCCGACGAGGACGTGGAGCGCTTGGATGAAGGTGTTGTTGAGAACGAACATGACGGCCGTCCACCACCACGCCCACTTCTTGTTCCACCATATCATCTCGCCCATGTCGCAAATGTCGCGGACCTCGGGGTGTCGCAGGCAGAACTCCCACACGACCAAGCTGGTATACAGCACCAGACTCGCAATGACGACGGTAAGGATCAGGCCGGGGACGAGGCCGAGCAGGCTGTACGACCACGGGAAGCTCATGATGGAAAGCACGATGTACTCGCTGAAGAGCAGCCCGGCCGTCTTCTGCCACGAGCATGTGCGGTACTGGATGCCGTTGCCCTCCTCTAGGGCGACCTGCTTGCCCATAATGTCGACAGCGCTGTTATCTGTGTCGCTGAGGCTGGGAAGCAGGTGCTCGGCCAGCGGCTCGATTCGCGGGCCAATCGAGACATGTCTTCCCCCGAAGGCGGACGCGAGCCAGGACGACCGCGTGGGCCCCGCGAAGTCAGGATCCGGGTCCGGGTCGGAGCCTTTCAGGTGCGGCGGCATGGCGGCTGGTGGGAGTGTGCGGGGCGGTAGAATTTCTGTCTGTCTCTGTAGAACTACGCGGAGAGACGCAGAGGCAGGGTGCGAAATGCAGATCGAATGGTGTTGATAAAGGGATACAGGTGAACAAATGGTGAACCAAGGTGTGAAAGGTGAATATATAAGAAAAGGAAGAGGGCAGGATCAGACCAACCAGGCTCTATACTCCAACTCTACGTAGTACCCCGCGGAGAAATAAGCCACCTACCCAGGTACCTATGCAGGGGCGATCACTCACTTTCCCCTTGCACTCGCCTTCTTCCAGAGCGCGCGACGAGCCGCCGCCGCAAAGACGGACAGGCTGCTCTCAAGGATCTGCGCGATCCGCCGACAGCTAGTCCCGAAACGCAAAAGCACGTCAACGCGAAGGATGAGAATCGACAAGCCACAGGATCATCTGGTTGGGAGGCTGCCTTGATCCGGCGACTGGCTAATTAGCAGCTGCTAAAGTGTTCATTAGTGGAACTGGTTGAGCACTGCTTTTTAGCTTAAAAGAAGCATAAATCCGACAGCGCCTAGCGTCTTCACACTGCAAGAATTTACAGCGGGCAAAGGAATCATGGGAGGATTCTTGTTGGAGCTTTTAGCACAGTTTGGTATCTTGAGTGAGTACTGCACTTTGTAGCAACACATCTAAAGCAGTCCTCAAGTATAAACGTCATGAGGCAATGCAGCAGTGCCAGACAGGCTCAAGGCAGCCGATTTAATTCACGGGGGGGGGGGAGAAACGCAATGAATACCGCCGAGCACGCAATCGATCACGCTGATTCTGGTTTTAGATAAGCGTCACCAGTCGCTGTGTGCCAAGCACAATGCCAAGCACACTCTCCTCTATACCAAGCATGTTCTCCGCATGTTCTCCTGTTGTGCCAAGCGCATCCTCCCGTGCCATTTAGCCAATAGTGCAAGCAGCAGTCTGTTTATGAGAAGAGATCCATGTCGCAGCGTCTTGATGCATGCTGGTCAGAGTAGCAAAGATCGAACCAATGCGTGCTGATGTGAAGGTGCCGTTGGCCAAGGACAGGGAAAAGCCGTATACCCGCGTGCACTCTGTTGGACGGCTGCTAGGGCTGTGCGCAGCACTGAGTAGCTAAGTGCTACCAAGTTGAGAAGAGAAGGAAAACACAACGGGTCCAGGCATCGGCAACTAAAAGGGCGGCATCAGGGATCTCATGAGCCCTCTGACCACCTCCGTCGTCAGCGTCACCGCGCCCATCTTCTTTCACAGAATAAATAGTCCCGATACCCCGGAAGACCAGAGATCCCAGCTTCTTCAAGAGTTCCTCAAGCCCTTTACGTCAGCTCTAGGAATTTTTTGGTGAAGTTGTGGTAAGCCCCTTGGTCGGTAAATAGGTTGCATTCCGCATCCCTGATGCTCTGTGCTATGTGGTTACGGGCTTTTTAGTATTTAGTGCGGCAGCCAACTCTATACAACGAACTGGTTGCAAATGCCAGTCAACAACCTAAGGGCCAGTGTTCCTGAAACCGTGCAGTCTGATATAGGCAGCAGAAAAGCAGCCCATCCTCTATTCTTCTTTCTCCGCAGCCAGGAGCTCCTCTCTCACCAACCAGGCAACCAGGAACAGCGTGCCAGGGCTAAGCACGCCCCCGACGACGGCGGCGATGCAAATGGTCCTAAAATAGCGAAATTTGCAGAGGCCAGCCACCTCGAGGTCCCTAAAGTGGTAGGCCAGCCACAAGAGCCCGGCCGACATGCAACAAAGATAGTCGTACTGAATGATTGTGCGCAGCGCGACATCCGGTTCTTGTGGGTTCTCGGACCAATACTTTGGGAGAAACATGTCCGACAGTGAAAACATTGAGTTGTATAGCATGTACCAGTAGACAACCGTGTTGGTCGCAGCCAGGACACCGACCGTCGCCCTCAGTGTGTTGATTTGAGACTTCTGGGCCGCGCCGGAAGTGGCTGGCTGGGCTCGCAGGGACAGTGCACTTGAAAGCACAAACATGCCCAGCGATCCCCAGACAGGGAAGAGCTGCCAGACCCAGTTCCACCAATTTCTCGCTTCTAGAGATGGGTGGAAGTAGGAGGGCAGATGCGGTCCGTGGTACATCAGAAGTACGGTTGGGAGAACTGCCGCGCAAGAAGCCCAGTTCGTAAGAGGGAAGCTGGCGGCCGTGAGCCTCTCGACCGGCGTGAAGACGTAGAAGAGGTAGAAGTAGAGCGGTCCTAGGACTCCAATGCCCAGTAATTGCCCCAGAAAGACGAGCAGGAACGGGCTGGAATGGTCAGAAGTCTTCAGCTAGATTTAAGCGTAAGGCACGTACAATTGAAACAGCGTCTTCTGGTTCCCTGGCCTGCAAGACTCGAGATACAAGACAGCGTATATCCCCGCAAAGTCAGTCAAGAAGATGAGCGACTGCCAGTACGCCCGTTCATCACAGAAGAACTGCAACTGCGCGAACGCAACCGTGATTTGCGAGAGTACTTGATCTATCAAGCCGACGCCGTAGAATTCGCGAAGAATCGGCACGCTCATGCCGTTCCAGTCGAAGTGGGAAGTCTCAAGCATCTTATCGATGGCCAGGTCGATTGGCTCATACATGCCAAACGCGCGGGTCATTATGCCTGACAGAGCGAGGATCGGCAGGGCCAAGAGAGCGCGACGTAGTCTGCCCTCTCGGGCAGTTGGTGGTTGTTCGGGCGGCGGCATTTTGCTGAGGTTTTGGTCGGTGAATTGATGGTAAATCGCTCTACCAAGAAGCGTTACATCTCGCTCACCGCTTGGACGGGAATTTTGAAGTGTTGACCGCGAAGACATTTGTCAGCTTCCCACATTTTGCTTACTTTACTGAAGAAGGTTTCGACACCCCTGGCTGGGATGTGCTGATTGTCCTTCGTACGCTTGTAACTCAATTCGTGAGTTCACATCCAGCATAGACTAACTAGAGGCCAGACTGGCACGTCTTTCGACTTGCAGGTATCCAACTAGAAACGTAGAGTAGGATAACTGTCCTGGATTTCTTTGGAGTTTCATTTCCGTATCTGTAGAAGAGTGAGGTTGAGTCCCTGTTCAGTCTCGTCGCTACCAATCAGACAACAACGCTTAGCAGAATCTGGTCCACACTTCTCACCAATTGGAATATTAATTGTTGGTCGTTGTTTTAATTCTTGCTTCGAGATGTATTAGTTGTCTTCGAGATGTATAATCGCAAGTTTCCTGTTAGCTCCTACCAACCCAGACTAAGTGGCTTATTTCAGCTCGGATTTACCCTAGGGTAAACGTTGAGTTCAAACCTTGAAGGTATGTTGTAGAGTCTTGTTTTCACCTTCACCTAAACTGGTTTTATAATAATGCTTCGAGATAACTAGTTTATAGCAGCTAAGCGTTTATAGTAATATTGCCTTTTAATCTTTTAATATTAGCTCTTCCTATCACATCATATGTCTCAGCAAACCACGACATTCTCCAAGTTTGTGGTGTAATTAATGACTCCCGTTTCTTTCTTCATAGCTACGAAGCCCACTGCCACGTACCTAGTTGACAAGCTGCATGCCAAGAGCCGACCACGTCACTTCACAATCCCGGCGAAGCATATCTCTCACACCGTTGGAGGAGATGCTAGAAGCCGAAGTGGTCTGATTCACGACAGCACATAATGAACTTAGCGGCGTAGCATTTTTTAACGCGTCATCTTGTACGAATGGCACACTGCAGAGGCTAGCTTGAAAAACGACTGTTGCCGTTGGCTTAGGTTAGGAACGAGCTGGAAAGGGACTGAACCAAGTCTCCAATTATCGCCTTCATGATTAACTTCACGATTTATTTGAGATGATTTGGTGGGGACTCCCAAATCCCCTTATTTTCAGCCATTTATTCAGACGGGGTTGTCTCTCTACCCATGAATACACCCGGGGGTTGCCTTTCGTTGGGCCAGTTCTTCCAGACACGTCACAAAGCGTTCCTTGTTAGCGGGATAACCCTCAACTGCCTTGCACCATTCTGATCTGCCTTTACCCCTCTTCTGGGCGCCATTGTCAATACCATCCGCTTTACTTGCAGGTCTTGAGAAAGACATCTTGCGTCATTTCCTTTTTAACCACATCGGAAAATCGGCAGCTTATTCAATGCTCAGCTGATACAATAGGGCGCCAACGACAGCTGCGCAGGACCAAATAAAGTTCTTAAGTGGGTTATACTCTGCCTGTTTTGCTTACTGGACACTTGGGGAAAGGCTCGGTCGCAATCTATATCACGAAACTGACTAGACTTCCAGGACCCGGACGTCGTCGGGGACAACAGTGATGACTCCACTATTAACTCACAGAGGTAAGCTCCTTTAGTGGCGGCTACTAGCGAGGGATAGATACTGTTGGTAGGTGACCACCTATTACAAGAGATATGACCTGCCCAAGAGCAAGGTGCCTTGACTTTTGGTGTAGCGTCATTGTCAGATACTTATTAGTAGAGTAGATGAACTGACACTTTATAGCCAATGTTCGTCTACTGCGTCCATCACTTTCAGCCTTTTAGAGTACTGCAAATTCCGGGGAAGGGTCTACCAAACTTCTGAAGCGACTGAATAATGGTGTGTGAGCATTTTCGTTGCACCGTTCACCACGCTTGGGGTGGCTCTAATCCTTCTCTCGGGCACCAAATGACGACAAGCATATCGAGGGCATTGACATCGCGTAAGCATCATCTCATTGGCATCGCAAGGTCGACAACTACCATTAACTACTAGCTACGGGCAGCCACCAGTGGACAACTATGATGTTGGACGATGCGCTGTATCTCGCACCTATTGGAGACAATCCCCAAGTCAGTTGGCCGTTCATTACCCACGCAACCTTCCTGAGTACCGCCCAACCTCAAGTTCCAAATTGATGATGCACAACTAGACTAGACCTTTGAGCCCGAGTCCTTCGACTTCATCCATGTTCGCTGTATACCAGGCGCTATTGATGACTGGCTTAAACCGCATGACTAGATGTACAAGTTTCTGAAGCCCGGCGGCTGGTTCTAACAAGATGCGAGGTGCTGTCCATGATCCCAAGAACATGGTTTTGGGCAATGTGTAAGTTTCTCGGTATGAAGAGCTCGGGGAAGACTTTTCTGACTTCGATTCAATGGGCACGTGGGGTATGGACAAAAGGCCTCAAACCCCAATTAAGGCCGGTTCGCCTCACGTTGAAGCAGCTTTGGCTTGACATTAATTTTCCCGGCTTTGGAAGAAAGGACTAAATCCTTGCCGTCGTCAGAGATTGAATTCATTGTGATAATAGTGGCTGTAAGGATAAACTACCTGGAGCATGTCTCGGTACTATGTATTAAGACGTTACAGCCTATCAAATCTGCCCCTGCAGATCTTCCGCGTCACCCGGCCGCGGGTGGCTTCACTTGTCTAATTTTCAGCTCCTCCTAGCCGAATCTCAAGAATCGGAGCTCTTTGCAAGTACGGATACCTAGACATGTATCCATGACAATGCTCCTGAGATCTGAAAGATCCCCTTATCTGAAACACCTGCTGCTTGTACATAGTTGGTTGCTGCGTTCACGACTTCGTAGATACCTAGGGTACTACTAAATGCCCAACGCTCCACCCAGTATCGTCATTTTTACCGAGGCGAATCTCTCGTAAGCAGGATACTAGCCAAGAGTTGGCCAGCCCCATGTTTCTCCCCACACTCTCCCCGCACTCTTCGTCAGAGCGGACTTGAGCCGATCCCGAATCCGGACCGAGAGAGAGCATCACGCTGGGCCGACGAACCAATCACTCGTCACACGTTCCTGGGACAGTCTTTAGCGAAATGATTTGTAATCTCTAATCAAGTTCACTTGCCCCCATCATTTCCCCAGAAGCCATGCCCTGATCTCACTACGCCCATTGATGAATCTTCACCAATCAGCCAGTCCCCGCCGTCCACTCCTGAACTAGACTTGAACGATATGGAACCCGCCAGCAACGAAAAGAGTGCAACGGAGATCCAGGTGAAGAAGCAGACCAAGACACGCAGACGTGCGCGAAAGGCCTGCCTGTCGTGCCGCTCCCGCAAAGTCCGCTGCGATGTGTCGCAAAGGGGCCGTCCTTGCATGAATTGCTACCTGGACAGTGAGACTTGCGTTGTCACTGGCAGAGCGTCGAAATAGTGAGCAGAGGGTATTTTCCGCGATGAACCAGCTGACATGGTTTCAGTGATGATCTTTTGCCTGATCCTAGAGATGGCATTCAGGCGTCATATCCCCCTTATCCGCCGCTCAGCCAGCCATCCTACGATGACAGCGATATGCAGACTGTCATCGACCCGGCCTCAAACGACCAACACACTTCTTGTGCTCAGGGGTTTTATTCTTCCAGACAGGATGCACCCGAGACCCGGAACGAAGGCACTTCTCAGGGCAGCGCGAGCAGGGAAAATACGACGCCTTTTCCCATCGGCGAAAAACCACGGGATTTTTTGCCGGTGGCTAACGATGGAGAAACCAGTTCTACAACCGGTACTTCACCCTATCTTTCTATCCCCAGAAACAGCTCACTCACTCGTCCTCCACAGCTTCGCCGGACTTTGCTCAGTGCGATACCCTAGCCCTCCTGAGCTGCCTTTCGTCCTACGCGGGTCCGCAACCGACGACGAAGCCGAATACCGGATCCAGTCCTGAAGTGGTGTACTGTTTTTATCCCTTTCTCGCCGTGTCGAACCTTCACAACGTCCCTCATCAGGATGTCAATTTCCTCGACCTCCAAGGATGCTTGCGTGTTCCGATCCGCCCACTTCTGGATGATTTGATACAGCAATACTTTTTCCATGTCCATCCAATCCTACCACTAGTCAACGAAGGCGACTTTTGGAAGATTTACTGTCAAGATGCTGACGCCCTACCGATTGGGCACATATCTTTACTGGTGCTCCAAGCCATGCTGTTCGCGTCCTGCACCTTCGTCTCCCATGCAACCATGGAGGGGCTTGGTTACTCGACCATTCGGGCCATGAGAGCTTCGTTTTATCGGCGTACGAAGCTCCTGTACGACATGGGAGCCGAGAGTTCAGACATGTACGTCTCTCAGGCAACTGTCCTACTTTCACTGGCGTCTTTCTCATCCGAGAAGAAGCCAAAGACGGCATGGTTAAGCATCGCTATCGACAGTGCCAGAAGCGTTGAGGCGCACGTTTATGCAGCCTTGCCGTCAACGCACATCACCCCGCAACAGGCGCTGCTGAAGAGGCTGTGGTGGTGCTGTATTCTTCGAGACCACTCAATGGGGCTTCTTTTGAGAATCCCTCTTCAGATCAGAGAGGATCAATTCGATTTTCGCGCGTCCCCTCTTGGAGTCGCCGACCTCAGCGATGAGTTTGAACGGTCCAAAGTCTACAACTCGGAGGCAAAGCGGGCTTTGGCTGACGTTTTGGCTCAGTGGGTCCAGTTCAACATTGTTCTCACTGATGTTCTGACGCTTTGCTTTCCAATCCGAGGCCATCACCAAAAGGCCAACTCTAACTCGACCCTCGGCGAATGCAAACGAACGTTGAGATCGTGGTACAGCCAGGCAACTTTACAACTCGCGAGTTTTCCAGGTGCCAGTGGTCCACAAATTCTTCTTGACGAGGATATCAGCCATGATTCTGTAACTCTGTACAGTAACCTCTTGCTGATGTACTATCACACCGCACGGGCTGTTATGTGCCACCACGCAGTCCTCTGCCTCGATGTCCTGCAGTGCGGAGGTCAAGCTAAGAATGACTCTCTCACCAACGACCTGTCAATTATCTTGGACAACCAGCAGGAGCTACAAGACGCAGCCTCCTCCATCACCGAGTGTCACAAGCAGCTTGTCCGTCTCAATCTTGCACAATGGCTCCCCGCCCCAGCAATCGGCTGCACTCTGCTACCGCTGATACTCAACATCCTGGATATCAAACTCGCGGCACCAACAAATAGCCCCCAGACCAGCTCCAAGGCAACGCCAGCATTAAAACAGCGGGAGCTAAATACCCTCATTGAGGTTATGAAGGCGTATCAGCCTCGATATGATGGGGTAGATTGGGCGAGCGAAATCATCCGGCACATCATCAATCTCGCCCAGCTGGACAACCTCGCACCTCAAGTTCAGAGATCACGCATTGACTGGACTCATATCTTTGCTTTTCAGCCCAGCTCATATCTCAGGCTAGCTCTTGCGCTTGACTTAAGTCTCAGCAAAGGTCGGCTACCTCAGGATGGAGACTTTCCCGTCAGTCTCAGAGGGCTGTTCGCTGTCAACTTCAACCCCATCAAGGAGATTTTTCAACCTCATCATCCAGGTTTCTCTATTGCCAACAATTATACAAGGCCTGATATCCGCCGAAATCTTGCGGTTGTGCCTTTTTTAGGATTGGCAATGGACCCTCCTGATCGGAGGACACATCTTCCGTTCGGTAGCGATCAAGCAAGTCAAACTGGGCATGGGACTTCAAGTGATCATACCTACATGAGCTGGGCCTCTATTGGACTTGACGCTACCGACCTGTCGTTGGTAGATGAACTGGGCGGTGTCGGCACTGCATCTGATGAGATATTCTCGCTTCAAGGTGAATCGTCACGATGTGCGGCGGCTACCTTAGAAGACAAAGAAATGGAAGATGGGGTCTCAAGCAATTCTACAGAATGCCTTGGCAAGTCATCTCATGAGGATTTGACTCGCGATGGTCAGACTGGCTACGAAAATTGAATAGGTCTGATGGAAACAATGCTGGATGGCAGTATTGAGGACTGTACTTAATAGGTAGTTCACAAGCTTTTAGTTACCAAATTGCGTTAATTTTAATCATGTAGCTCAATGGTCTGTTCAAGTGAGGGTCTAGTTGTACAAGAGCAGATTTGCACTCATGGCCATGCTCCGAGGTAGGAAGTTGAGCTCACTGAAGATATGCCTTCACAGAGTCTTCAGTGCACGCTTCAAGCCTGGGGCCCAGATTTCCCATGACGGAGCAAAGCCAACTCTTATATCATAACAGCAGGCCAAAGCCCTATAGGTGCTACACAAAGTCTGCAACGCCGCAGAGACTCGGGTGGTCCAAGAGCATGATCTGATCATTCTAGACGATGAACCGTACTGCTTTCCGCAAGTGAGCATGTTTAATCCAACGGCGAACAAATCTCAGGCTGAGGCCAGATCAAAGCCACCCAAGCATTGGTCAAGATTATGGTACAGTACACTCATACCTTCGCGGAGAATGATGGGCGGGTAATTAGCATGGATCCGTTTAGCGAGACCGTTAGTCTCGGTGTTTGTTATGACAGGCTGCTGCCTTTCAGAGATAGTCAAGCTCTACAAAGTCCAAGCGAGTATTTCGACCAAGATCTCAGCGGGTTTCGTCAGTTGGTACTCTCCAAGTTGTTCGACGCTCACTAGAGTTATGCCAGCTTCAGCGGGCTACTACATCTTCGCTAGCAGTACTCCCACAGAAGAGCTTATCTCGTCGATGTTTACGACTGTTACCTAATTACCTAAATATGTCGTGGGCTAGACGGCGGCGGAGGCGGGCATCTTTGTAAGTCCAGAAAGCAATTTTCTATAGTTGCGCCCACTTTTGGTCAATGTTCAAGCACAGCACAGAACAAGGACATTGATGGATAAGCGAGAGCGACTGGTTCAGAGAGCAAGTCCAGCATAGAGAAATATGAAGAGGTATAGTTTAAAGGCAACGGACAGGGAATTCTCATAGCTCGAGGCAGCCGGTTCTGACAACGGCGAATAAGCCATATCATGGTAGATCTCACACAATTTAGTCCCAAAGGCGGCGAGAGTTTATTGACCAGTATTACATCCTTGCCTGGCGTGTGCTCACGATAATGGGCCTTCTAGCCGGGTTTATCTTCTCCCCAAGACCTACCGATTAAGAAGCCAATATTGCTTTGTCTAACATTTTACGTATTCTAGAACCTTTATTCGTCCCAGACGGTCGCCACGACAGCGCCAGCGAGCGTCACTTGCCCAAGCTTGCCACCGTCTTCCTCCAGAACTATCTTTCCGGAATTGACGTCACGCTTCCAGATGACTACCGTTTTGTTGCTTTGGTGGCCGACCGCAATCATATCACCTCGCTTGTTGAAAGAAAACTGACGCGGGGACCAGCCGCCGGAAGGAGCAAGCTGCACGAGCTTCAGAGTCCCATCCTCGTTTATCAGGAAAGTCGACAGCGTGTCTGAGGGGCCGGACCCCACGATTGGTGAGTCACGAAAGGACTTCTCACGGTTCGACACGATGAGGAAGCGATTGTCGGGCTAGATATACTGTCAGCAACTCGCAGTCTCCCCAATTCTTGGACACAAAGCTATCCAGCGAAAGCCACTTACACTCAGCGCAATCTCACTGGTGGGTGCCTTTGTCGCAGGCAGACTGGCGTCAATGGCGGGAATCTCAAAGATCTTCTCAAACGCCAAGCCGTTCTTCTTGTAAGTCACACGGTAGGAGTAGACCTTCTGGTCGAGCTCGCCGTTGAAGAAAAAGAAGACATCACCGTTTTCCATGGTGCGGAAGACGCCGTGGCGCGGTCCCGTGCCAGGAGCGGTTTTAAGTCCCTCGACCTCGGTAATAGGAGCAACGGTATCGTCATTGTATGTGTACACGCGGACCAAATCACCACCAAGATCCATGAGAATAATGTACTGGTTTGTAGGGTCCAAGATAACACCGTGAAGATAACTTCTGTCTTGCCGAGACGGGACCGGCCCGGTCTGGTTCAGCGTGGGGAAGATCTCCTGGAGCGGTCCAGTTCCCGGCAGGGCTCCGTGCTCGCCTAGAGCGTAGACAGCAACTGCGCTTCTATTGCTATTGATCTTTAGTTTTTGATGGGATTTTGCTCCTTGCGAGACTACTCTACCGGCGAAGCATCATCAAGAACTTACTATGAAGCACTCACGCAAGCCCGGGCTCCTGTGTTAGTGGTGATGAGACCACCAGCAACGCCACTCAATGGTGCAAGTATGCGGTCCAAACGTGTAAGGGCCCCGTTCTCCTCGATTGAGAAGGAGTTCAACGAGCCCGAAGTTGACGAGCTGCCGCCTCGGTCCAAGCAGTACAGCACGCGGCTAGCCTCGTCGACAGCCAGCCACGCTGGGTTGACCTCGCATTCCGTCGTCTTGGCGGTGACGGCGAGAGCGTAGTTACTTCCGGACTGGGTAAGAGAAAGCGTTGTCACATTGCCGCCCGAGTCAGCTGTGAAGAGGGTTACGGCGCTGGTGAAGGGTATCGAGATACCGAGCACGGTGAGGAGATTGAGGCTGCCTGGACGCATCGTGAGCAGGATGAACAAGTATCCCGGGATCTAGTCAAGGAAATACTCAGATAGGACAGACTGTACAGCACGTCAAGTTTCTCGTTAAGTCTCCAGTGGCTACGGGCGACCTGATATACGATCTCGTCCTGCCTCCGATACTACCTTAGAAGAAGCGAGCTCGGTTCACCCCGCGTTCCTGACGGACGGACATTGGCAAGACCCGAAACCCCCTGGTCGCAGAAGATCCACCAATAGGCCTTTGATAGACATTGTGACCAAGATTCCGGGGTCAGGATAAATTTACCCGGTGCCAGCCGGGCGTTTGAAACGACCGGTCGTTTCCTAGACTTCGCCTTCCATACTGGGCTGTCCAGAAACAGGGGAGCCCTGTTCGAGACGAAAGAACTTAAGTTTAATTATGACCTGTGGTACCTACAATTGGGAGCATAAAAAACGGGCTCGACCTTGTATTAGCCTACCAGGCTATGCCATCTACTGTTAAGGTTAAAATAGCATACGAGAAGGCGGCTCGTCATGTCCACACGTACCGTGTTGATGGATACTAGCCCAGGAGCACGGAGGCTGAGCCTCAATGCGTAATTTCCAAGAGGGTGAGAAGATTTTTAAATTTTGCTTAGTGGCGATATTCCGCCTGGCATGGCATTTTTCATCTCGGCTACTTGCAACGGACGTCGGGAATCAAGCCAGTGATTGGTGACCAGCTGAAACTCTGGATAGAGATATAAGTACTGAGTCGGCCACGGCTGACGTTATCGTTAGTAGCAGGCTGTCCCAAGCTTACTTTCTCTGCACCATCTACGCTCTCCTCTGCGAGTTTCAGTCGTCATGGGTTCCCAGTCGTCCTTCAAAAGTTTATTCCTTGCTTCACTCCTCTGCCTTACTCCATCTCTCGTCGCTGCTCAAAATGGCGCCGCGGACACGTCTCTACAGTCCTGCTTGACCAATGCCGGCGTACGCAGCATTGTCGACTCGGACACTACGTGGGTCGACGAGGTCGTTCAGTTCCAGAAGCGTCTCAAGCCGAACCCAGCCTGTATTGCCTTTCCGGAAACAAAAGACCAAGTCGCCCTGTCACTTGACTGCGCTCGCAATGCATCCGTCAAGGCCAATGCTCTCGGAGCTGCCCACTCCTTCCAAGGCTACGGCTTCGGTAACAGTGGAAACTTGGTCATCAACATGGCCGCCTTCAACTCCGTCAGTTATGACGAGTCCACTACTCTTTTGACTTTTGGCGGTGGCACTCATGTCGGCCCCGTTGTGAAGTCCCTTTGGGACACAGCCGGACGTCACATTCCCCACGTCCGTGGTGCTCACGTTGGGACTACTGGTTCTAGCATCGGCGGCGGTTTCGGTAGTACATCCCGTCATTACGGTACGCCCATGGACAACCTCGTGTCCGTGGAGTACATGCTCTACAATGGCACCATCGTCAACGCTGTCGAGGGTTCGGATCTGTTTTGGGCTGCCCAGGGCGCTGGAGCCTCGTACGGCATCATTCTATCTATGACGACAAAAACACACAAGCCCCAGTTCGAGAAAGCCGTCAACTTCACGCTCTCCATCGGAAACGTCAGTGTCGACGCTGCATCCCAGGCTATTGTTGCTATCCAGGATTTCGCCATAAGCTCTAGTTGCCCAGACGAGCTTGCTCTTCGCTGGAGTCTGAGTGCTCCTCCTTACGACGGTTCTGGCTACTTCTATGGCGACCCTGCTACCTTTGATGATGTCATTGCACCCTTGATCAAAGACCTGACGGCTATCAGCAGCGACACTGTTGTTCAGAAGAGCGAGCTAAGCTTCTGGGATTCGGAGATCTCTGTTGCTGGTCCGGGCATGAACGCACCCGAAGGGGGTGTTCTGGGAGGACGCGCCTTCTATACCCAAGCCTTAACGACCACTACCGACTACCCCTTGACACTGAAACAAGTTCGCACCCTTTTCAGTAGCACCACCCTTGCCTTCAACCGCACCGACCTCAAGAAGTCGGGATTTCTCGACCTCTGGGGCGGTGTGTCACGCGACATTGCTGATAGTGACACGGGCTATGCGCATGGCAAGAACCTGTGGTTGATCCGCTGGGAGGCCGTCTCCGTTGATGCCAACAACTATCCCGAGGATGGACCTAAGTACATGAAGGGGCTTATCAAGCCATTCGAAGAGGCACTGACGGATGGCGGTGCTTCTCTCCGAGGTTTCGTCAACTATGCCGACACTGAATTGAACGAAGACGAATGGAGTTCGCGTCTTTACGGAGGAAACTACAACCGACTGAAGCAGATCAAGGCAGAATTCGACCCTGAAGGGCTATTTATTAACCACGCCCAGTCGATTCCTCTCCCTTGAATAAGTCTAGCAAGACTCCACGAGCTTGATCAGACAATGAAATAGACATATTAGACAGATTTTATTTATTTTACTATAGAAAAGCTCTTAGATTCATAGTCGAGTTCTTCACATTGTATGTGCCATCCAGGATTTTCTTCATTTTATCGCTGTCAAACCCTACATTATTCCCAGTCTTATTACTGTTTGTCTTGATAAGTATACCAAGTTTTTCTACATGATACAAAGACTTTATACTTTGCCTTAACTAGCAGTTTAGTTATAAGGGAAAGCACTGTTACAGCCGCTGTACCTCACCTAGCGCAATTAGTACTAAGTCGATCCAGAGTAAGGGTTTGAAGTGAACGAGTAATTATTACTGTTGTATTTCCTGTGCTTCAGCTAGAGCTGCTATATTAGGAGCAATATCCACACCCGTGTTATCACTCGATACCATGTTGACAGCGTAGCGATTGAGTTACATCACATGAGGCAGGCGCTATAATACCTCTATAAAGTAAAGAACAATTTGCAGGCATGTGGTTCGATATGACAGTTAGTAAGCCTTCTGCCTAATTGCAACACGTGGTGCGCCTTTAGCGGCAGTGTCAGCATTTAGCACAATGGATCGGGCTCTCTAAGTATCAATCACCCGACCGAGGAACGACAGACGACACTTCTTTCCTTACATATTCCAAACACGATATTTCCATACCTCGAAACAGCATCGCGCGCTCGAAGCTGACAGTAGGCTTCCCCTACGGAAAGAAACAAGATGCTCTGCAAAGTCTGCCGCGACGGGCTGGAGGGAATCTGGGATCCATCAAAGGCCGAGCGTGTTTGTCGCCGCGAGGAATGGAACGAGCAACCGGGACCGGGTCAAAACGCCGCCGCGCCAGGTAAATCATGTCACGCTCTAGATAAACACAGAGTTGCCAGCTCATCTCAAGACAGAAAAACAAGAGCTATTAGGGCCGGGGAACTACATGTTTGGCCACCACGTCTCTGAAGAGTCATTTCTTCACTTCGTGAATGATGGCTGCGTCATGTGTAATAGATTCATCATGCCTGGAAGAGAAAGGCCTGACCCGAAAACTGCCAAATATGGGTACTTCTCGTTGTTCAGTGTCCATCTTGACGCGTCTCGGCCGGTCATGTCCTTATACCTCCGTGATACTACGGGGGGGTTCGAGATGGTGCCGTATGTAGGTATGTTATGCCATTGTTTCCCCTCCCTGTGTTCTTTGCCTTCATTGACTCTTTTTAAGATGGAGATGAAACCCTCAACTTCCAAATCAGCCCATCTACAGAGGACGAGACTACGTGGCGTATGTTGCAAGGGTGGCTCACCAGCTGCACTAACACTCACAAGGTGTGCAACGGGAGAGCTGCTGCCCACTTTGTTCCTACAAGGCTTGTTAAGCTGAGGAGCACAGACAGCGAGAAAACTTTTCGCATAGTTCAAAGAAACGAGGTCGAGCCAGGATGCCGCTATATGACGTTGAGCCATTGCTGGGGAAATAGCAATAGTTCGCACGGAGGCCTCAAGCTCACTCGGTCCTCAATTGATCTCCTTTCGCTGGATCAGCCAGTTAGCATCCTACCGAGAACCTTCAGAGATGCATTGATGGTTACCGAGAGACTAGGCATCCGCTATCTCTGGATTGATCGCTTCTGCATCTTGCAAGACCTTGCTGAGGATTGGCACGCAGAATCATCTACGATGCGAGACGTGTATGGAAATTCTTTCCTGAACATATCCGCCCTGAGCGCAGAGAACGACGATGGCGGGTTGTTCTTTTCCCGCGACCCGTCAGAAGTGAAGGCCACAGTATTCAATCTGTGCACGGAGGATCCATATAGGCCCATGCCTTACAGATTCGAGCTGGAGAAAGGCTGGGTCTGGAGACTCAGTTTCGAACGATAACCGCTACAGAACCGAGGGTGGACGGTCCAAGAGCGGCTTCTCGCGCCACGAACCTTGCACTATGGGCGCAAGCAGGTCTTCTGGGAATGCCATGAGGCGAGCTGCTGCGAGCTTCACCCGAAGGGCGTATACGGTCTCAGCACCAGATTTCAATCCCAAGACCACGGGCAGAGCACTCCGGTGCCCAAAGCCCACCATGCTTGGAAGCAGCTACTCAACGCCCCTGATCGAAGGGCTTTGGGAGATCCATTGAAGCAGCTGTTTACGGACTGGTATGCTATTCAGATGCAGTACACCGAATGCCAGCTCTCGGTTCCGAGCGACAAGCTTGTGGCATTGTCTGGGATAGCAAAGGACATGAAGGATCGGCTGCGAGAACTCGACTGTGCATCTACAGACTACCTCGCTGGAATCTGGAAGGCTGAGCTGCCCCGTGGTCTGGTCTGGAATCTGCGAGGGACTGGTACCAAACCATCCACATACCGCGCTCCCTCGTGGTCATGGGCTTCTGTCGATGGGCGCGTCAACATGCATGAATGGATCAAGAACGATGACGATATCCTGCTAGCTTCAGTTGTCAGCGCTGAGACCACGCCTCTTGACGGCGATGATACCGGACGAGTCAGCAAAGGAACCATAACTCTAAAAGCGCGCATGGCGATCGCGAGGCTTTATCCTCCTGCCACGATGAAAAGTTTCTCCCATTTGAATGAGGGGAACATGTTCATCCAGCGACTTGAGAATCCCGAAAACACGGAGACACTCGCTGAGCCTCAGAAAAGGGGACTCTGGGCCATATATTTTGATACAAAAGAGGATCTGCGCAATGAGGCTCTCTGCTTGCCAATTAGGGCATGCAAGTGGGCAGGACAGTACTCTGTTAGTGGACTAGCTTTGTCTTGCCGCGAGGATGGCTGTCATGTTCGGATCGGGCACCTCAGCATTGTTGTAGACACCCAGGAGCAGGCTCGCAAACTCTTTGAAGGGCTCCCGGAAAGGGAGGTTAAGATTATTTGAGGTCAACACCACTGAGTCAACGCTACAAACTCTTGATACTCGGATATTCTCACTTTTTAGTCCAGGGCAGCCATGGCGTTGTAATCATAAGGCTGGTGTTGTAACCTCGCTCGAATTCGTTCAAGAGTATAAGGGGTTAAAGTAGGAGCTTGGGAGGAATGAACAGAGTTTAGCGAGGATGGTAGGCAGAATGGCCGGCTTCTGTCGACGGCTCCAAGATACGAGAAGCAAACAAGGCTTGGAGAGTCTCGAACCTAATAAGATGCTGTTATGCATGGTTTTCTCCACAGGGTTAGGTGCTTGATGAGAGCGCTCGGTGGCGAGATATGAATGTCCGTTTTGCTAGAAAACGATTGCAATAATCTTGATGCTTTTTTCCCCAGTGGCTGTCAGCACGCTAAGAGTGCTGGAAGACATGGATCACAGCCTCAAGTCATGTCGTCCTCACAGCCCACGTCAGCTTTGCACGAACATCCCGTCTATCTAACAGGGCAAGGCTTTATAGCTTAGAGCAACAGATGTTCCTACAGCGAAGTAGCGAAATACTTGAAATTACCATAAATCTACACAACAGAAAGTGGCATAACATTTCAAGCATCTTTCGTTTACGAAGATCCTTCGCCTTTTGGCTCGCGTCTGTATGCAAAGTGTGAGGGTGAAGTTCAAAGTTCGAAGAAACAGCATTGCGTTCTCTTTTTTTCTCCCTTTTTCATGGCCGCTTTTGTTCTCTTGTTTTGATTCAGCTATTCGGGTCCTCTGTTCTTTTTTTTAGACTTACCCTACCGCAGCGCTGACGTGCTTGACCCGTTGCCTTCGACTAGTCTGCGTTGCGTGCTGCTGTCCTTTCTTTCAGACAGCGATTAGCACCAACCCAATCTCAATAAATTCAAGCACCGAATGGCATTCCGGCTGAAGTATTTCATTTGCGTGCCACTCGTCTTCCGTAATCTGATTACGTCGACTCTGATGAGTGTTTTATCAATGAACATACTCCATCATAATGCTGACAACTCATCCTATGACGACGAACCTCTGTCCTCCGAGCTGCTTTTTTCCGGTCCTTACTTGATGCGTTATAGCGACATGTGGGTTGTTCTCTAACCAATTAGTACCCTCTTGATTCTTTACGACACCGTTCGATTTCACACGCTGTTCGCCATGACGCACCTCTATTCTCAGACTGTTCCCTTCTTACTCCTGGCTTCTCGTTCCTTCAGCGGCCTCGGACTGTTCCTGCGGCGCTTTAGCCGGTGGCCTGCCCCAGCCGAAGCTAAACTCGACTGAGAGATGGACGATCGGGGGGCTCCACCGAGAACCTGAGCGCTCAGCTCTGTCTGCGTGCTGTCGGGTGTCAATCAGGTCAGCCAGCATGACGATGAAAAGTGTCGTCTGGACAATCCTGCAACAGAATCAGTGTTGAGCCATTTTAACATAAACTCACGCGCCAGCCCAAACAGAACTTACCCGTACAAAGCCAGCAGCACTAAAAGGATCGCGCTGACTGCTCTATACCTGACGGCCCATCTGTGGCAGTCTTCCACTTGGTCAGGGGTCCATGGAGGAAGGTCCGACCACCCGGGCTGACGACATAGTCTCGGTGGGTTGATGGCGACGTAAGACAAGATGCCAAAACTAGCGACGTAGGAGAGAAATGCCGAAAGCCCGAGGTAGAGGGTATTTAGAAGCGCTGGCAGAGGCTTGCTGTGGCATTTGAGAAGGATGAGATTAATGAGGTGCAAGGGAATGATGATGAAACTCTAAGCAAGTGGTTAGCAATGCGGACGCGTCAGTATAGGCTGAGCAATGGTCTTAACTGCGACTAAAACGTAGGCCTGTGTCTCATCAAGCTCCGAAGGTCTGTCCCGGAATTCAAACCGGTCTCCATAGGCACTCAGGGCCGCGATAGGGAACAGGAGAAACAATACGCAGATGCCGATAACGAGCGATGCTGTAATGCCGTTGGAGAAGAATCTGTGATAGCGCGGCGTCACCTGAGGAGCGTTGGTATCGTCATCACCCAAGAGTGGCCTGTTCTCTTCAGCCTCCTGCTCGCCAACCCTGGAAGACAGGTATTCCATGGTTAAAGCTGTGAGTTCAATGTTAGTGGAGGAAGGCGGATACTCTAAAGATGAAGCGTGCAGACTGTAGAGTAGCCGTTGAGCAATGCTATTTATTAAGCAAAGCGCCAAGAGATAATGTTGTTATGTAAGTCTGTAGCTTAGGCACCAGCGCGACGAGAACCGACCGCGTGTCCTCAGCAATAGTGAAGAAACCAAGAGCCAATCAGCAGACTAGCAATATATCACGAACCCTTGCCTCTGTATGTAGTCAAGCCAGTGCTGCTGCATGAGAAAGGACAAACTGACATCAGCATTGACGGGGGCCAAGACCAACCAACCTGTTCCTAAAAGCACTCACTAAGTTCAATTGCCTTACCGAGTCATCAGATCGGGGGCGCAGAGAAAAGTAAGACGCTTACGGATAGAGTCAGAGTGGTCTGCTATTGCAAATGAACGACAGAGTGAATGCTGACGCCATCGGAAGTCTTCCACTCGACCTCTTGGTTACTCAACCTCAAGAAGCTGTTTCTATCCAATCTCGGAAACACTTCACGATTCGCAGGGGGTCCAAACCAACGCCAACATACGTTGGCTTTTCAGTTGCGTCATTACGATGTACTAGCTGGCTAGTCCAGGCTTGGCAACAACTCGCCCGGCCATTGAGTTACCCATAAGGGAGGACAGTGACTGTAACAATCACGTATTCTCACCTGCTGCGGCAACGTCATTGTGCAGTGTAAGACAAAGGATGGGCTTTCGACTCAGACCGAGAAATCATACGAACTTGAGCTGCTGATTGAGCGCGTCACATCTAAGCGCTTATGCATGCCGGCTCTGTACTTCGTATTACCGGCGTGAGTCACTGACAAACATGATTTTGCCTGCTTAGTCAACCCGCCGAGCAGTACAGATATCGTCCAAGGTTGACATTGTAGACGTCGACTTCCCCGGTCGGTTTGCTCGTGATTATAGTGAATCTCACCAACTTGATGCCGATCTCCCTTTCAAGACTGCCCTAGTTCTTCGCCATGGTCACCAAGATGGAGATCTGCAGATACCTTCATTACAGTTGCGCAGTTGCAGTCGTTTCGTTCGTGTCCATCTCGGCACTCATCAAACTCCGCCAAGCTCCTCGAGGAAATGCTTCACCGCGCCCTCGGCGATATGCCGTCATCATGATTATTCTCATCACATGCTACCTCGCGGAAGTCACCACCACTGTCACGCAAAAAGATGCACTCGCACGATTCAAGAGCCACATCCTCCACTTGGCAACACTTGCATTCGTATGGTCGGCTCTTGGTCTGCAGCGGGATCATGCATCACGGACGCTTTGGGGGGCAGCTTTTATAACAGTGCTGTTCGAGGGTCCGTTGCTCGTCTTGTCCCCCCGACCGCTAGGCGACTCTCGATCTATCATTCAATTACTTTGCCAGAGCATGCGGATGCTTCCTCTATTCTGGGTTTTAGTTGCCGGAGTCCAGCATCGGGGCAAGGGAAGCGAGACGATGGAAGAAGAGGCACGGCCATTTCTTCAACACCAAGCCGACTCTCCGCAAGGACACGTCAACTACAGCACGCAATCCTTGCCCGATAATTCCCATATCGAATCCGACACCGAGCCTACCGACAACGGTGATGGAGACGATGGCGACGACAGTGATTCGGACGAGGACGCCGGTATGAAGCGCCTTCGTGCCAAGAGGCTCAAGCAGACGGGCGGCTGGTGGGGTTATCTCAAAGACTTCTCCATCTTCACGCCGTACCTGATCCCCCGGAGAGACGGCAAAGTCCAAGCTTGCATCGCTGCCAGCCTCGTGTGTCTGGCGGGTAAAAGGGCGTTGAACGTGCTCGTCCCGCGTCAAATCGGCATCGTTACCGACAAGCTGCTGGACGGCCAGGCACCATACCAAGCTCTGGCTATTTGGCTGTTCCTAAACCTGTTGAGCGACGACGCGGGCATCGGCTTGATTCTAGCGTTGGTCCAGATCCCCATCAAGCAGTTTTCCTACCGACAGATCTCCAACGCCGCCTTCAGCCACGTCATGAACTTGTCGATGGACTTTCACTCGGACAGAGACTCTGCCGAGGTCATGAAAGCCATCGAACAGGGGGGATCTCTCACCAACATCTTAGAGACGGCCATCGTCGAAATCCTGCCAACCTTTGTCGACCTGTTCATTGCATTCGGGCTTCTTTATTGGAAGTTCGGCGTTTTCGTCGCTTTCGCCATGCTGGCTGCCGCGGTCACATTCGTCGCCCTCGAAGTCTTCACGTCTAATTGGAACATCGAGAATCGGCGCCTTTCGGCAAAGGCAAAACGAGAAGAGACCCGGGTAATGCACCAAGCCGTCCAAGGCTGGCAGACCGTGGTTTATTTCAACATGTTTGGCTTTGAGAAGCGCCGTTTTGGCAATGTTGTAGAGTCGCAGCTCGCCGCGAACAGAGACTGGTGCAAGCGTGACGCTTATATCCACGCTATGCTCGAGGCCATGGTGCCCGCGACCTTCTTCGCCCTCGCCAGCCTTATTCTCTATGAGATCGCTAAAGGTCGAGCTTCGGCCGGCGACTTCGTCTTCTTCATCCAGTACTGGGAATATCTGATCTATCCTCTCAAGTACCTCTCCCACAACTACCGCTATCTGATGTCGGACCTGGTTGACGCAGAACGCCTGCTCAACTTGCTGCAAACCAAGCCAACCATCGTCGACAAAGCAGGGGCGACGCCCCTTGGCCAAATCAAAGGCCATGTCACCTTCGAAAACGTCTTCTTTTCTTATGATCCTAGGAAGTCTTCCATCCGAGGCCTGGATATTTCCGCCGCCCCTGGAGAAACGGTTGCTCTTGTTGGCGCGACGGGCGCTGGCAAGTCGACAATCTTCAAGTTGCTTCTCCGCTTCTACGACGTTACCTCCGGGCGAATCGCAATAGACGGTCAAAACATCCAAGACGTGACCTTGAGCTCACTGAGAGATGCTCTCGGAGTCGTCCCTCAGGATCCCCTCCTATTCAACGCGTCTGTCATGGAGAATCTCCGCTATGCTCGCCCCTCGGCGACGGACGATCAAGTATTCGAGGCGTGTCGTGCCGCCGCCATCCACGACAAAATACTCACCTTTCCTGACGGGTATAACACGCGGGTGGGGGAGCAAGGCGTCAAGCTCTCTGGCGGCGAGATTCAACGGCTGGCGATTGCACGAGTGTTTCTAAAGAACCCGCCAATCCTCGTATTGGACGAAGCGACGAGCGCCGTGGACACGGGTACCGAATCTGAAATCCAGGGCGCGTTGGATGTGTTGAAAAAGCAGCGGACCACGTTTTTGATTGCCCACCGACTCTCGACAGTTATTAGCGCAGATCAGATCCTAGTTGTGGATGACGGAAGGGTTGTAGAGAGCGGGACGCATTCCGAGTTGCTTAGAGCCGGAGGGAGTTATAGAGATTTGTGGAAAAGGCAGGCCGGAGGGGAGTTAGAGGATGGTCTCATTAGCAGCATTTGAAGGAGTCCGATTACATTCCTCACCCACCAAACCCCGTAGTGAAGACTGGTCGCCGATCTCATGCACTTGGTCTACGCTGTGAAGTAACCTGCCTTTGTCGATACTCGGAGTATTAGTCGAACAGATCAACGAGCTCATTCGGTGGATCGAAATAGGTCGCACCCGAACGCAAGCCGTCCTGTATCTGCATCACTCGCGGCCATGGTGTCTACTTGTTTAGGATTCCGTGTCTCCTGAGGCATTTTCCTTAAGCAGTTCGAGTTGCAACCTATGCAACTGTTAGAAACATGGAGTAGCGAATCGAGGAAGAGGTTCCAGGCGACAATCAGTTCAGGCTAAAAGACCGCTGAGTCTTTCGGGCTATCAAGGGTGGCCATGTTGGCATGTATGGCTCAGATGTGCTTTAGGTCTCCGACTTGAAGGTTTTAGTATGAGGCAGAGAACACGAACTCATCTCGACAGCTACGCGCAGCTCGGAATGGAAGAGGAGCAAGGGTTACGATATGAGAAGAGAGGAAGACAAAGGAAGTTTCAGAGCTAATTAAGAGGACTGTACAGAAAGGTGACCCAGAAGCATTTCCATCCACTCGCAGTATTCTTCCTCCAAAATCGTACACAGGCTTTTTATACAATGAAGACCTTGACCTCATGGCACAGATGGACCAAAGACAGGCGCGCTACATACCAGTCTACCATTCACCATCTCCTGAAAACGAGTGCCGTTTTCTCTCCGAAGCAGACATCTTGGTAATGTCGTAGTAGTCTCCTCCTAGTCGAGGTGTCGCACCAAAGGACGGGGCCGATGCCCACTTGGCCTTGTAGGTTTTGAGCTAGACGTGTCAGTCATACCAGTGCAGTGCCACTGTACATAGGAGAGGAGGTAATCACCTTGGTAGACCATGCAACCGGCTTCCACTTCTTGAAGTTTTTGCTCGGCATTTCCTCTCTGATCTTGCTGAGTACGTTGGCAAATCCAGACGGCCCATGCAACGTGACACCAGCCTCGTCAGCCATTTCCACAACACAGTAGACCCAGGAAATCTCTGCATCGTCCTCGATGCCATAAGCAGCCAGTCCGTAACCCCATCCGACCCATTCTGCGAGCATGAAGCCGAGGTTGCGGATGTCAGAGTCGGGCTTGAGAACTCCCTGCTTCTTCAGGTTGTCCATGACGATGATGACCAAGAAGCCAACCATCTCGGCGATCTTGCCGCATTTCTGGCCATCGTCGCACACTTAGAAAGAGTTAGCTTTCAGACGTGAGTAGCACATCTGTGACGCCGCCTTACTGATGAATCCACCCAGGTCGCTCTTCATGGCCATAGCAAAGCCCTCGAGTTCGGGCCAAATTTCGCGGTAGTTACGTTGCGCTTCTTGAACACCTTCTCAAATTGCAGAAACTAGAAACAGTCAGTACGAAGCGTCTGTACTAGGCAAGGGACGCTTACAATGTTCTCAATGACTTCAATCCTGCCATAGCCAGTAAAATCATTGTAGATGTGCAGGAGGAAGTCGTCTTGGTCACGCTTGGTGGCCTCAAGCCGCCACCATCTCGCTCGGTCCTGTCCAAGCATGGAGATAGTCCAAGGATGGCTGGGGTGCAGAGAGGCAAGCTTTCCAGCAGGGTCGGGTGTCGGTTCCTTGGAGGGCCCGTCAGTCGCCTTTTCTATGTGGTCGCCTTCGTCCTCGTCTTCATCTTCTACAATTTTCTTAGAGAGACAGATAAAGTCCCAATCGTGAGTGCCTTCATCCTCCTTGATCGTCACCTCTTTTTTCATGGCGTCGTCCTTCATCTTCCACTCCTTGGCTTTGAACTTTAGCTTCGTCTTGTTCTTCTCCAGCAAATCCTCGTGGTCTTCCCACCACTCCCTGCTTCCGAGTGACATCTCGCGCTCGGGTGTGGCATCAATGGCGATGATCCACGAGCTGGGCATGGGAACCTTGTTGATCTCGGTGTGGACTTCTGCGGGCATTATGCGGGGCATAAAAGTTTCGCCATTTGGGCCTTTGGGGATGCGACGGGTAGCGGTCGAAGCATTGGAGCTTTAGGCGGTTGATTCGTCGTCTTCCGAAGTCGCTGGCTCCGGGTCACTGGCGGCGGGCGTCTCTGCGGCGGGCTTCTTTGCGGTAGCCTTCTTTGCAGCTGGCTTCTTAGTGGGAGGCTGATCTTGGTCAACGTTTGGGTCGGTTTCCTCCAGGGGACGCTTCGCGGTCGCCCTGGTCGACGCTCTGGATGCTCTGGTCGACTTGGGCGGCATTGTTTGTTGCGACGTGTTGCTGCGACGTGTTGTGGTGATGGTGTTTTGGTGAAATGAATCCCTGGCCTCAGCTTAACACGCACGCGTTCCGTAAATTGCAACAAATACGCGTGACGTCACATCAGGAGGTCAGTGAGTGCCTGAGGCCAAGATTTGCAATAGCCTTCACCTCGTCACTGGCTGAAGCGCGTCGTAAACAAATGATTGGGTCAGTTGCCGATAGAGTAATGCTGTTGCTTCCTCCGTTACAGCCGTCTTACCGCCAACTAGCATGGGGCTTTCGCGGTAACTTGGACAGCTTAGGGCCCTGTAGTTAGGCTAAGCTAGAACCCGCAAGGGAGACAGTTCAAGTATAGCTCCCCCTTACCATATCTCCCACTTCTGACTCCCTATAGCACACAGCCGATTGAACAGGTCGTCTCTATGTGGCATCGCCGTAATGACCGTCGAGTTCCCGTCCCGGTCCACAATCTGGATGCCATCGACAACCGCCTCGCCCAGCGCCCACCCCGCCAGCAGCTTCGTCTTGGCCCCGAATCCCGAATGTTTGTTCAACCCAACAATCTCCGCAACAGGCACCACCCACGAAGTCTTCAGCTCCTGATTCGGAGCGCCATCCAACGGGTCGTTCCCAGACGCCTTTGGCGAAAAGCACACGCTCGGAGACTGCTTGTCCGTGGTTAGATACACGCAGCCTTCTTGCCCGTGCAGACGGCCCTTGAACTCGACTGGATCCGCAATCGGGAGCGCTCCGGGGACGGAAACGGCGCCGAGGCGGTTCTTGGCCGACTCGGATCCCATTTTTGCGCGCAGCTTGTCCGCACCGACGACTGTTTTGGCGATGCCCTTGGCGGTTCTCTTGAGCGCATTGAGGACTTTGCTCGGCTGTTTTCCGTCGCTGCCCGAGGCTGTGGCTTCGTGGTCTCCGCCGCCGGCACTGTCGATCATGTCGGAGTCCTTGGTCGTAGCCGACGAAATCTCCTCTTTTGTTGCGCCTAGGGGATAGTCGCCGCCTGTTGCGCGCAGCGAGTTGTCGTCGAGCGCGTAGGGCTCGTCTGGAGGGGAGTTGGAGAGAGGAGGTGGCATGATGGGCACGCCCCGAGATTCACCGATTCGAAGTAAAGTGATTGACAGCTGTGCATCCGTCGGTACCTCGTTAAGAATGGTACTGATATGGCGTCAGTAAGCGGTATGTAGCCAGGTTGATCCAACATTGTTACTCACCCCATGAGGTTCTCAAGGCTGAATTCCGATGGCTTGAATCGTTCGTAGGCATTACAGAGCAGATCATGCCCAAAGAATCCAGCGCCAAGTGCAAGGGTAGAAGCTCTATACACAATATGACTGCTCACGAATGCTGAAAAGACCAGGGTGAGGAGCAAGGCACTAGCAATGCGTCGTCGATTGACATCCTGAGAGAACGGAGGCGTCGGCACCAGTAAGCTGTTCGTCAGTGAATCGTTCATATATTCATACACGTTGTGCTCACTTTCCACACCGCTCCCAAGTGTCCGAGACAATACGGATGGAGTGCGTCAACGGCTTCATCTGACTCCACATGAACTCCTCCATGGGCGCTTTGGTCTTATCATTCGACGGTCTGTCCATCCCCGTCGCCTTATCCTTTGCCGTAGCAACCTTGGTAGCCAAGTCATTCGGCTGCGGCAAGCTCAGGCTGCCAGAGTTCCCATTTCCTCCCTGCGCCTCAGTATGCTGGGGATCCTGGCCCAGCATTACATTCGAAGCTATGGCCATGATTCCCGTGACGAAGTTGTTGGCCTCATACTCAACGGCTTCGCCTTTGAAGTGCTCGGGCGCTCCGGTAGCAGAGTCAAGTGACCCGAGGATTCCGGAACGTGGCTTGGAGAGGCGGCCGGTTTGGTAGTCAACCAATGCGGGCGGTGCAGGTGGGAACATGATGCTTCGAGCAGGCGGCCAGAGAAGCAGTACCATTGCAGTGGTTATGAACATTGGCACCAAATAGTCAAGGTACCAGGCAGCGAAGTAAGTAGAGCAGAATGCTGCCGTCCGTCTGGGCTCGCGCCATGAGCGAAGTCGTGCAAGGTGCTGCACGAGTCGAAACAAACCGAGGAGCTTACAACATCAGCGACCGTGTTGAAGGAGCTTCTCTGATGTTCATGCATACCAATCCCATGTACAGCCTCTCCATCTGTGCCCTCAGCTTATTCGACGAGAACTGCTCATCTTCAGAAACATTAAAGTCCAAATTCCCTCCCAATGGCTTTGACGCAACCTTGAGATGGAAAACTTGCTACCAATCAGAATCATTAGCTATTCTCGGTCGAAGCAGGACAGGAAATATACGTTGTTAAATCTTCGTAACAGAAGCCAGACGTCCTCGTTGCTCAACCCTTCAACAAGATTTTGCGCTGTCTGGGCCCTGTTTGCCTTCCATCCTAGATCTGTGACGCTTGGAGGCGGGACTGGTAGCCCTTCCGCTGTTCTTTGACGATGATGCTCTGGTGACCGATCATGGAAACCGTTGCTCCTTTGGACGCGGGTGTACAGGGTCGATTGATTGGTATCAAGAGTGACGGAAATATGTCTCGGTCGTTTGTCTTCTTGAATCATCTTTAACAAGCTCCGATCAACTCCGAACAAGATAGAATGGGTCCGAGATATGGTGCATCTCAAACGATTGAATGGAAGGGTAGTGCGCCTGCCTAGGATCGTTCTACTACCTGCTCAATCCATGCTTTCTGATCCATTCAAAATTTCTATGACGGTTTGTGTACCTTTCTGACGTAGGGTAAGTTAAGCCATTCGCGTGCCGTCTTACCGCCCCTTTGGATGTACGAAGTACAGTAATTGGGAAAAAGATCGTCATAATGATCGCTCGATTAGCTGTCAGCCACATTGACAAGCTGCAAATGTGCCACATTAGTTCGTCCCTCCCTTGTTTCCCGTAGCTTATTCACTCAGCCACACAAGCTACCTGCCTAGGAAACAGACAACAGTCCCACGAAGGATGCATCGAACGAGATCAAGAATGGAGGCTCCCGTGTTGCTCCACCGAACAGGATATTTGCTCGAGCAACCAGATCAACCATGGACCACCAAGATTCAGTGTTCCTAGGAGACGCTCACTTAGGCTAACAACCTGAATATGCTCCTCGACTACCCCTTTCTGTCCAATGTAAGCTGGGCGGTCGAGCTCCAAGAGGTACCGCCCGCTATTGGGTAGCTAAATAATGAAGCCAGTGAATATTTGCCATGCTAATGGAGTGCGGTGAGAATATTAGACTGCGGAGCATTGTGTTGCCTCGAAGCTCACTGGTACTAGCGTCTGCTAGGTGCGGTCTACAAGCATCAGTGCCAGTGTTAGACTAGACATTAGGGGTTTCAAGCTTAGCCTTGTTGCTTCAACTAGTCGGTACGACTCTCCCTGCGTCTCGGCCCAGGACACCACCGCTTGTCAATGGAACGATCAAGCCTGCCATGCTGCGTGGGGTCAGCAGCATATCTTCAGGCAGAAGGATCACCATTGGTATCGATGCAACTGGGACCATGGCGACGAGACTGACTGTAGTGGCCGACTGGGACCCTGGGAGCAGATTACACCCTCTTAATTTATCAACTACGGCTGCGCATCTCAATACACTGATACGAACGTCTGTGGAAAGACTGACGGGACGCCTTGCTAAATTCTATAAGGGCTCGGCATCACCATTCTACAACCCATTCGCCTTGCATTCATTTGAGCATGGCAGCAGCCAATGCATGACTTATACTGAAGATTATGTGCTTTTGTTTAGTGAAGTTTTACGTAGGCCATTGAACCTACAATTACTATATACTTCTGCCAAGTTGGTACACTGAACCACTTGATGCCCCTATAAACTTAAAGAGTCCCTGATGCCAACCTCCCGTTGAAGAGCCTTTTGCATAAAGCTGTGAACATTTCCCCCCATGACTAGTGAAGCAGTCACCGTCGAGGCTTACTCTTGACCCAGAGCTACGACCGTGTTTTGTCTGACTTTGTCCAAGGACGGACGACTAGAACTGTATTCAGTAGAGCTGCTACTGCCTCAACCAACTTTCCGAAAAGATCCTTCATCATCCGACGGTCCTCATTACCGATAGGCTTAGCGATCAGCCCGAAAAATTCTCTACTTCGATGTGGATCGCGATCTACGATGCATAATGTCTGAAGAGCTTGGCTGAGTTGGTCAATATTTTCAAGGTTCGAGGATCGAGCTTTTTGTCGTGGTTGAGATGTGTCCTGGCACGTTAAAGTACACATATATTTAGCCAAAGAGTCCATCACGGCACCGGCTTGGTCCTCACACGCCAAAGTAGACATGACGTGAACCAGGTCGTCTATGGCATCGCTAGCTTCATCTTGACATGTCAAGGTACATATAGCGTCAATCAAGACATCTAGAGCTTCGCCAGTCTGGTCCTGACATCTTAGAGTACGCGTAGCCTCGATCAATGCATCTATAGCATCATCACCGTAGTCCCCGCATGATAAAGCACGCATGGAATGGTCCAAAGCATCGATAACATCTGAGCCTTTCTTTTGAGATTCCATAGTACCCGGTGTACTTGACCGGGCTAGGGTTGCAGTGATCTCTTTGACCCCATCGCGCTCTTCGCCAGAGGACACATCGCTGACTTGGGCACTTGCCCCAGGCTCTTTACCAGGCATGTCAGTCGCGAGAGTATCCGAGTTTGCGAAGTGTCATCTTCACTGGTATCGAAGAGTGTATGTGTGAGTCGTAAATGGCGAGAGGAGGCGGAGTGAGTTGAGAAAAAGTAGATCATGTTGCGAACAGTGGCTCTTTGTACATCAAATACTTAGACGGAAGTTCTCTAAAACTAATGATCTCGTCGCGTATGTCCTTTGTCTAGCAATGGGGCCTAATCCGGAAACCTATTCTTGTATCAAAGCCCGGACACGTTAAGTGTTCATGTTCATGTTTATAGGTCCGTGTGCTCCAATGATGATAGCTAGCACACTACTCTTAGAGCAATATTTAGCCTGCACTGTAATCTTTGAACAGCGCTTTGATTCAAGTGAACAACTACATTCGTTCTAATAATAAGTTTGACAAACACCACTGGAAGTGGAGTATACCGTCTTTCAACTTCTACCATGACGTACAAGCTTGTCGAGTACCTTTATGCTGGCCAACTGTGACTTTTAAGATGCAAATGACACAACTACAAATTTGCTACATCCAGTAGCTTAGGTGTTGGGAGAGTCTCGACTATCAGAAGAATAAGACGCAACTGTGAGAACAGCAATTTACCACTGATGGCAGTCGTATCATTTCTATAAGCCGTAACTAGAGGCCACTGCGGGAAATACCAGATAGGCAAGCCTGACACACAGTAGAAATAGCGTAGCATCATCATTGGGCAAGTTCATGGGTTCGCTCAAGCCGGTAAATAACGACAAGGGTTCCAATCCTCATCTAACGACCTTACTGATCCATCAAGTACGATTGCGGATTTATCTCTCAGCGCCAATGCAAGAAGCCCGATTCCACTTCTCTATTTTTAACGACGTCGTTACTTGAAATTCCATCATGATCACCGACGACCTAAAAACTGCATTCCAATCTAAGCGGCTCTCTTACCGCGGGGTAGAGAGTAATGCAGACGATAAGCGCTTCTTCAACACCCAGATCCTGAACGACCCAGTCGGCGTGGCCCTTGCCGACATAGCCACCATCCAGCCCAGGAGTGAGACGCATGCCGACAAACTGCTCGAGGGATTTGCTAAGTCGACTCTAGCTGTCATGATCTGCCTGCCAGAGCAGAGTGCAATCGATAGGGGGGCCAGCGGGGAAAGCGAGACTATCGCTGTTCCCATCGGCTTCATCGTCCTCGGCTGGGGCGGAGTCAAAGCCGACCACCTACACCACTGCTCCACCATCATCGGCATCTCGCTGGCGGCATTGTTTCAGGGACAGGGTTACGGCGCGGAAGCCATCGATTGGGCCCTTGACTGGGCATTTCGTCGCGGTGGATACCATCGCGTCAACATTGCGACGCTGTGTTACAATGAGCGCGCACAGCACTTGTACAAGAAGTTGGGGTTTGTGGAGGAGGGCCGCAGCCGCGAGTCGCATTGGCATGATCGGAAGTGGTATGATACCATTAGCTATGGGATGCTGGAGGGGGAATGGGCGGCTCTAAGAGGCATATCTGAGGACTAGTGTCGCATCTTTAGGCTCTTCAGGTAGAATATGCCTAAGTCTCAAGGTCTCGTGGTGTCTAGACAACTACCGTTATTTGTCAACCCTATCTGAAGGCCATGTATATCTACAACGTTTCCACTATCAATCGGGATAGGTACTGAGCAGGCAGGGCTCATCAAGAACCAGAATTCTGTCATCATTAGCATGTTCTAGGAAAGGGCTGGTCCAACAGCACATAAGACGAACAAGACATTGCGCTAGTTGCAGAATGGCCGTAGACCCCGCCGAGAAGGCACAACAAGAAGCGGCACAAGGCCGATATCGAGGACAGACCGACACGGCGAAAGGCGCTATTGTAAAGGACGTTTCGTTAAACTCGACCATGGGTCTGGGAAAGCCTCGCTGTTTCCGTGGTCCGGCTCTGCCTTCACCCCATCAGAGGTGTACATAGTAAATAAACGTCCATTTTCCTCCTGGCCCACACCGTTACTCCTTTTCCTGTAGGGAGGTTGCTTTATTTTGATCCACCCCTGTCATATTTGGAACACCGATTTGCCTAATGTGCTAGATAGCCCTCACCCTACTGGAACCAGGCAATTATATCAGCAGGCCTAAGAACTAAGGCCAATTCCGGGCCTCTCAGATGCAAGCAGTAGAGCAGTGATGAGCTTGCTGTTATGAATTGAATATGGGCTGGCTGCTTATGTGAATATCTGACAAATCGGGATCTAGCTCACGGACCCACACATATCAGTGTAGTTAGTGCAGTAATTGCAAATTCGGAGAATCTTAAAGCCGGCAACACTATTGACATCATCCCATCAGTTTCCACTGAAATCACTTCCAGCCTATCCGCCTATCCGTCTCATGACAGACCATCCTATCAAAACCATGGCGCCGACGGAACTAGGACTGAAGGTCGCCTTTTACATATATCCTTGCCTCCTATTCCTAGCTTTGCTGGGAGCTCAATCCCTCCAGTTCTACCGCAGTCGCCATCGAGACCCGCGTCGCGACGCGTCAAGCAACGAGCCAAAACCAAAGGACCGGCCAATCTACACGAGGCTGATATGGGTATTCCAACTTGTTCTTTCTCTCTTGGTCCTCGTCAGTATCGCCTTCGTCACACGCGAGGCGGTTGCTGGAAAGCACGAGGTACACGGCACAGTCGAGTTCGCCTTTAGCGCGTATCTGGTATGTGATTACCCTCCTTGAATACCGGAGCCACCATGTCACTCACGCTAGACAAAGGCATCTTATGTCGGAGTTCTGCTTTACTTTCTAGCTGGCCTGCTACCAGACCCGGAAGGACCATGGTCTCCGAGTGCTGCTCATTGCTGCGCATGGGTCACGGGTGCACTCATGGAAATCGTCATCGCAGCAGTCTTTTTTTCCGTGGAGCCCTCTCTGCGTGTTTCCAAGGGCCTCGTTGATATTCTCAACGTTCTAGGCTTGTCTAGATTTGCCATCCTCATACTCATGGTTGGAACTCTCATCCTGAAAGAGTACAAATTGAGACCCTCTAAGCCCAAGTCGGTCCCAGAGGAACGACAATCGCTTCTCGAGAACGGAAATGGCTCATCCAACTACAGCAGCGTCCAGGCTCACATGCCAGCAGGTCCAGGTCCAACTGGGAGAACCCAAGTCTCTGGTACCGGTTGGCTCGACTACTTTGCTGGGTTTCGAGTGCTGTTCCCCTACCTATGGTACGAGGAGATAAACCGGCATTGACTGACCTGGAAGCTAACATTTCCTAGGCCCAAAGACTCCCCCGTCTATCAAGCCATCGTGGTTGCTTGCGTCGTCCTGCTCGTATGCCAGCGAACCGTGAATGTCTTGGCCCCCGTGCAGCTTGGTGTACTGGTCGACTCTCTCGGCGAGGGACGTCTGCCTTACAAGGAAATCATCCTCTACGTCGTTTACCGCGCTCTGCAAGGCAACAACGGAGCTCTCGGTGCCGCGCGATCTGTTCTCTGGATCCCAGTCGCCCAATCCCTCTTTCGACGGCTGTCGTCGGCGGCTTTCGAGCACGTCTTGGGGCTTTCCCTCGAGTTCCACCTGAACAAAAAGGTAGGCGAAGTCACCAGTGCGCTGAGTCGAGGCGCCGCCATGAACACATTCCTGGAGAGCTTTTGTTTCCAAGTGTTCCCAATGGTGTTCGACATCTTCGTCGCCGGCGTCATCTTCTTCGTCAAGTACGATCCTTTTTATACCCTCATTGTCTTCTTCATCATGTGGTCCTACATCTTCCTCACCATCTACTTGGCCAAGTACCGAGGTAAGCAAAGAAGGGACATGACGATCAAGACGCGTGAGATGGAGGCCATCAAGACGGATGCCATCGTCGCGTACGAAACTGTGCAGCACAATTGCGCCATCCCTCGCGAAACCGACCGATTCAAAGAGCACGTGGCCGTCTTCCAGGCGGCGGAGCGCCTGGTGCTGTGGTCGCTTAACGGCCTCAACCTCACACAGAGCTCGATATTTGCCCTTGGAACCGCCCTTCTCGTCGCTGTCTCTGCCTACAAGATTTCCATTGGCGAGCAAACAGTCGGCGAATTCGTGAGTCTCATCAACTACTTCGTTCAGCTTCAGGGTCCTCTCAACTTCTTCGGAACATACTATACCATGCTGCAGAACAACCTCATAGAAGCCGAGCGGCTACTTGACCTCGTGAGCTTTTTTCGACTCCCCATCCCCGGAGTATTCATTGCTGACCAAGCCTAGTTCAAAGAGACATCTGGGATTGTGGAAAGGCCGGATGCTGTCCCATTACCCTCGCCACGAGGCGAGGTTGCCTTTAATGATGTCAAGTTCTCCTATCAAAGCAAGAGAGGGGAGCTGATACTCGACGGCATCAACTTCACTGTCGCTCCCGGCACCAAGACGGCCATCGTAGGAGAGTCTGGCAGCGGCAAATCGACCTGTCTGAAGCTCCTCTTCCGCTTCTACGACGTCTCCAGCGGCTCCATCACTATCGACGGTCACGATCTCAAAGACTTGAAGATTGACAGCCTTCGCAGGAACATTGGCGTCGTGCCCCAGGACACAGTGCTGTTCAACGCTACTATCATGTACAACTTGCTCTACGCCAACCCCGAAGCCTCACAGGACGATGTCTACGAGGCGTGCAAGGCAGCTAACATCCACGATCGTATTATTGCCTTTCCAGATGGATATGAAACCAAGGTTGGAGAACGGGGCCTCAAGTTATCTGGAGGCGAACGTCAACGCGTACGTTGCCCTGTGATGTCTGCTGTCTACATCCAGCGAGTTGACTGACTAAAACTCATCGCAGATCGCCATCGCACGAGCTATTCTTAAAGATGCCCGTATTCTACTCCTAGATGAGGCCACCGCATCACTAGACTCCCACACCGAGAGACTGATCCAGGATGCTCTCGAGCGCGTTACGGCCGGCCGAACCACAATCACCATCGCGTAAGCAGACAACGTCTCTACATCTCCATTCTCCCACGCACTTACTGACAGGCTTCATTGTGCTAGACATCGGCTTTCCACCATCACCACGTCTGATCAGATTATCGTTCTCCACAAGGGTAGTATCGTCGAGCGTGGGACGCATGCTGAGCTGCTGGCGCTTCAAGGGCGGTATCATGCCATGTGGGAGAAGCAGACGACTATCGAGAAAAAGGAAAAGGAGAAGATGGAGAAGGACGGCGGGGCATCGGAAACGAGCTCCCGAGAGTGAGGAGGTCAAACTTCGTTGCCTGTCACTACACTTATGTATGTACTCCTATTTGAGCATGACTGAAACGTTGTTTCCATCTGCCTTCAGTTATAGCAATTCTCAATCTCAGTATCCTCATGCTCCAGCTTTTTGTATGTACACGCCAGGTTCCAATCTACTTCGTTATGGTATTTAATATTGTGGACTCACACTCTGAAGCACTAGACGAGACTAAGGAGTCGAGCCCCTGTCGTGACTGAACGGACAACAAGGCTCCTTGAAACAGTTTCCAAGCAGGGAGAATTTGTAAGCTACCCTTGCAAGGCTGTCTGTCGTAGATTTCAAGACTTCGTCTGTGAGACAGGCCATTAAGGGGGACACGCTAGTCTTTACAGCGCTCGTGATTGTCTATTCGACGTGCTGGAAAATGCGCCTGTTGCTGCCTAACAGGGCTGAGAACGGCTACGGGTGAGTTCCATCCCGAACTCACAGTCGGGTTAAGACAGGGAAAAACTAGAATGAGGGTTAAAAGTACGGAAGAGGACTTAGTATAGTTCAAAGCCCGAAAAAAACGTAGTAGAAGTACAGGTAAACCAAGCTTAAGATGTAGATTCAATATACAATGCTGCATTAGACATAGTATACTAAGCTCCTTCAATCAGGGAAGAGGCTATCATGTAGAATGATACCTTCCTCCCCTAGGCGAGGTTCTATGCGGGAAGAGGCTTCTTCGCAAATCCTATGCGCGAATTCGCGCCATCAAACACCACAAACGCAGCCTTGAGAGCAATGTCTCCAAAAATATTCGTGCCCGCGCTATCACTAGACTGGAGACCACCAAAACACATTCCCGAGTTTTGCGCCGCTGCTGCCTGCGCGCTCTTACCGCCTCTAAACTTCCTTGACCTTCTCTTGCCAATGCTTGACGAAGACGTCGCCTGGAGAGGAGCAAAATTCATAAAGGCCCCGGGGATCGTGATGGCCGCCTTGCCGACTCCAAAGGAAAAGTCGGGGAGCTGCGAGTCGCAGGGGAAGATGAAGCCGCCTGCCGTCTGGTCCAACTGGGCTCCCTGAACTTGCGAGTAATACGCCTGGTTGACGTCCCCAGGTAGGAGAAGGAGCGTGGTCCCGGTATCAGCGATGCCTGAGATGGGTGCTTGAGAAAGCGAAGTGTTGCTGCCGCCCACGGCGAACCCCGAGGAAGTAAAGTTCCAAAACCCGGCCGAGGAGTCGACGTCGGTGTAAGCGATGTCGCCCGTGAATGCTGACTGGTTGATGAAGCCGAAGTTGTACGTGCCGGGCGCGTCTTGCTGGAGGTCGGCGGTGAACAGCCCGACGCCCTGCGCGGAGTTGGCGCTTCCAAAGAAGGTGTTTTGTTGCTGAGGCTGAATGGTATTGAGGGCACTGAACGCCAGCCCGACCAGGCCGTCTAGGTTCTGCTGCTCGGCGAAAGACGCAGTGACCTCGTCCGCAACTTCGACGGCTTGCGCGTTGACTGCGAGGCCCCCGATAGAGACCGTGTCCTGAACAACGTGGCCCGCAGCGGCGCTTCCGTCGCCGTATGATATCTCGAACGAAGCTCCGCTCATCTGCTTGGAGGTGGTGCTGTCAGCAGCGACGTACTGGGTCTGGCCGCCAGCGGCCGCAGCTTGGGCACTGTACACCCAGAGATCCGAGGACCCAGTGTCAAAGTCCATCTGAAACGTCTTCGGGGGCGTTCCGATCTGGACTGGCGTCAGCCACTCGGAGTCGTTCTCAACCGGCACCGTCGTTGCGCTGCCGTTGCCATCGCGGCGGTGGAAAGCCCTCCCGTTGAGTGTAGCAGCAGTAGAGAGCGAGCTGGGAAGTGTGGCCCCGTACTTCCTGTAGGCTTTGGCAAGGGCACGAAGACCGTCTCGTGCGAACTTTGGGTTTTTAACCTGCCGCACGGAGAAGTGGCTTTCGCTCGAGGAGGTAGGGTGGCCGGAAACGAGGGTGAGGTGAGCTAGTACGCTCGTGCACAGTAGAGAAAGTAGCTTCATCGTGACAAAAAGAGGGCCTGCCCTGGTTGCTTTCGGAAGAGGAAAATGTGCTCGGCACGGATGGGGGGGAACGCTCGTGAGACAATGAGTGGAAGGGAAGGGAAAATGACGATGCTGGTTGGATTCTTGGCTGGAGTTCTTGGCTGGAGTTCTTGGCAGCCGAAGAGGGTGGTTCATATACATGTTTTGTCGACACTAGGACTGGACATCTCATACATCTTGCGTCTCTACGATTCGGATCGTCTAGCAAGCGACCGAGTGAAACCGGTCATGTACGCTCATGCCGCGTAAGTGAGGGTTTCAACAGCTCAAACGCCGCCGCGGCCCCTGCAGTCTTCTTTGCCAGCAGCACCGGTTGCTCGTGAAGATGAAAGCAGACGACGTCGCATGTCCATCCCAAACGCGGACGGATAATCGGCAGTTTGGGGGCGAGGGAGTTTGGTGACTTGAGAACCAATGAAAAATGGTGTTGCAGCTCTGACACCGAGTTCCAAGGGGCTTCCCGGCCGATGTGGGCGGCTAATACGGCAATGGGGAAGCGGAGCGATTGGTGGCAGCGGGTACAACGGAATCGTGAAACCGACTGCCTGTCGCGGCGCATTGAGTCATCCATTCTCTACCTTGCTCGCTTCGAACAGCTGGTAGACGATTCCTCTGCATGTCATGCGTCGATGCGCAGGCATGCCCGTTTGGGCGGGAAATGGGGGCCCAGTATCAAAACCCACCATTGTTCCCTCCAGGCTTTATCCGCGGTATCCTGCCTGGCACCATCACGATTCGTGCTTTCTTGGCGGCTTCTGGCACTTGGGTTACATTTCGGCTGGGGAGATGGTTGCGGAGAAGTGTTGAGCTTCATTGCGGCTACCTCTCCTTGGCAGAGCTGTGGCAGATTGAAACAACGGAGATGCTCTAGCATGTACCTAGTCTACAGCTCTACTTAGTCACCTCAGCAGGTCAGTGAGTGCCTGAAGCCGTGATTTGCAACAGCCTCTTATCTTAGCTACTAGCTAAAGCGTCGTGAATGAAGAACTAACAGCGAGGATAACAAGCTTCAATTGAGAGAGGTCAACATGCCGTAACTTGATCCTGAAATGTTGCTCTACAAGTTAGTCTCCGCCGTTGAGTCGGTCGCCACAGCGAGCTTGTGACAAGACAACGTCCAGCGGTTGATCTAGATCTGACGATGGTATTCTCGCCGCCTTGAGGTAGTGGCGTGCATCGACATGAAGGCTATGCTCCGCAAGGCAAATGGCAAGTTGATGGGGTCAGGAAATCGCGCCAGCCTCTCCACCCTGTAGGAGTCAGCGGTACGCGAGCTACACCGCAGTGACTTGAGCTGTGAGAGACAGCTGAGCCCTATAGTTGCAGCCGTTCCCAGCTGTCTTTTTTATTGACGCAAGTCTTCATATCGAGTCAAGGATAATTGGATTTTTCTCATGCCAGAGACACGTCATACCCAGCCCTTTGCAACAGCCAACAGCAGTCCGGGAGAACATTCATAAACATGTTTGTTAGTTGACGAAAGAAAAGAAGTAATAAAATCGGGTTGAGTTCTGACCGCGCACTGGCCTTCGGGACGTCACATCCTGACACAGGCGATGTTGTTTTGATACTAGTAGCCTAAAAGGTATTATTCTGGCAATCTGCATGCCATATGCCGTAGAAGAGTCTCATGGTTCTTGCCAAGAGCCTCAAATGCCGCAGCCATCACTCCGATGTCGCTCTTGCTGTTTCTAGAATAGCCGGATAGTCTCCATGAAGGGCGCGAGGGCTGTTTCCCTTCCGCTGGCATTGTCTCTGTCGACCAATTTCGCGATGACCTCGGCCGATTGGAGCACCAGCGTGTTTCACCGTCACGGCTGCCCTTCCAGCCGTCTAGGTATAAGTTAGATCCTCCCCGCTTCCCTCGTTTCCCCCCCTTATACACATATCCTTCAACAGCGCCCATGCTCTTCGCTGCCCGTCTTGGACTGTACGAAGTAGCTTAAACCCCCAGACCTGACCTATGAATAGTGTTCGACTATTGAGATTAGAAACGATCTCATGAACATCATCCGTACAGTGGTAAATCGGTAGTTGTGCGTTCGCCGTCCGAAACATGGAGCAAACCCTTTCGGACACGGGCTCTGAAGGCGAGCAACACCATTGATGACCAGGGACCAAGTAGTGGTTTCCTCTGAGCTACCGTCAGCACTCACTTTCGCATACCCTCCCTTCTGATAGATAGGGTTGTGAAAATAATGTTTTAACTTGAAGCATCGAGCGTGTCGACGTCTTGAATTCTGTATCTGCATCCTATTGTCCACGCAGAGTAAAGTCATCTTCGCTGATTCCAAGTCCTTTAAAGCTAAGCTATAGGCACAAAACAAGATGCGGATTCCTCACTACCACATTGTCACTACTGAAACGAGGTGACTATTATCCTATCTCTTCCAGCTATTTTGCAATCTTCTTGTCCGCTTCTTTGCTCTCGCTTCTCCGTTCCCAAGCAAATTGCCGGTCCCCTAGACGCCGTTGACGAAGCCGTCGCCAGCTTTCAATCTTTAGTCCAATCTTCTTTTGAGTGTAGGAAGTGCATCATTAGGCTGTCCTTCTCGTGAGGGCTTCTATCGTACCAAGCTATGGATGCTATGAAGTCAGCAAAGCCGCAATACGGGAGTCAGGCCAAGGGCGGATCAGAAGAGTATGACCTCCCTCTTCACATCGCCGGCGTTTGTAACTCTTGAGTCACCAACACACCGATAAGGTTTGTTAATTTCTATATATAAAATTCATGGTGTTGATTGCTTCTTGCCTCGGTATATGCAGCTCCCTCGTCCAACCCAAGTGGTGGCAAGGTCATTCACTAACAAGGAGCAATAGGTGCCGGTTTTCCCCAAAATAAATCTCGAAAAGGTAATTAGCTAATGATTTGACGTATTCTTCGCAGACGTCAAAACAACAAAAGAAACAGGCTCCGATGCGCCGTCGCTACTAGGAGGATGAAGGCTTTAAAGCTCCCCCTTAGTCTTCGCTTGCAAGCACCTTGGTACTGGAGTATTAGTTGCCGCTGCTTTTTTCCACGTAGGTCAGGTATAGTTCGCGGCCTTCTGTCAACGACTGACCGTTTCATAGCTTCTCCCGACAGCATTCGCAAGCCTCACAAATCCATGCCTCCCAGATCTCTTCACGACAGATTACCCCGTTATGCCTGGTGTCATTATGATGGGCTCCATGTTCATTCTCTTTATCATAGAGATGTATTTTAGTGCCAAGACCGGAGGACACTCTCACGGAGGCCCTACTGGCACAAAAATAGTCACGCCTTCCCTACTTACAGATCCCCAAAGGCAAATACTGTCAGGACAGCATCAGTCTCTAAACCAATCGCAAGCTCATACAGCCCGGGAGTTTGAATTTGGACTAGACGACAACGATACATACGTGAAAGCAAAGACACAGGAAATATATATTTGAGGAGACGAGATGTTCGAGGGACTGGGTCTCGAAGCCCGCATTGCGGCTGTGCCGTATCCAAAGAAAAGCGCCCGACCATGGCTACTTGTTTTGACCTTTGGAACTACTGCGCCTGGTGGCCAGGCCACTGGGCTGATTACAATAAACTCATATGATCCCGAGAGTGCTTTGGGCTTGATTATGGTCGGCGTCTTCAACGCAGTGTGAGTATGGTGTCGCTGTGGACAATGAACCTGGAATCGCTAACTCATTTGCTTGCCTGTCCGTAAATCATCTGGGCTGTTGATCTATGCAGCGCTCGTTGATCTACTAGTTGAAGACTTCCTCTCCGACGACGCAACCCGGCTTATGAAGAAGGGAGACAAGATCGCTGCCCTTATCTGGGTGCTTCTTGGGGGTAAGTCGCAGAGCATCTCTTGTGTGTGTCTCCTCTGCATGTCGCCCTTGGTAGCACAGCATTCGGTTTTTCTCTCGGCCCTCGGCGCCCAATGACAAATACAGTTGCAACCAGTTCAACCAGTTCAACAATCCCTCCCGAGACAAATACAGTCTTCTGCTCTCACAAACACGGCCCAGTATGAAACCTGTCTTTCTTGCAGGCGGTTACTTGGCGGCCTGTGCCATCGCGACCATGTCGGCAACAGGCTTGACGGTCAAAATAGACGTCCATGCCCATTTTGTTCCTGATTTCTACGCGCAAGCCTTGCGAGATGCTGGACACACGCCAGGCCCTGATGGTATGCCGGCAATTCCGGTTAGTGCTTTCCCAAACCCGGTATGGCAATGCTCTTATGCCTGGCACCTCCATCTAGTCGTGGACTCCCGAAACTCACCTCGAGTTCATGGAGGCGCAAGACATAGACAAGGCATATTTGTCCATCTCGAGCCCTGGGGTGTATCTTACTGTGCCTTCCAAGGCCGCGACGAAAAAGGCCCTTGACTTGGCCCGCCGGGTCAACGAGTATGCGTCACAGCTAAAGGCTCAGTACCCTAAGAAGTTTGGATTCTTTGTGTCTCTTCCTCTCCCGGACGTTGAGGCCTCTTTAGAAGAGATCGCGTATTGCTTCACCAAGCTGGACCCGAAACCTGATGGCGTCGTGCTGCTGTCCAACTTCTACGGAATGTATCTCGGCGATCCAGACCTTGATCCTGTCTACAAGGCGCTCAACAATCTCAACGTGACAATCTTTGAACACCCTACTACGCCGTGTACCGAGCACAACAAACTGGCATTCCACACCAATGCAGACGCCCCTGCGATTACGCAGCAGCAATGGCAGGCTCTCAATCGACCGGTAGCAACCCGGCAGTTTGCGGCGCCGACGCTCGACTTCCCCTTCGACACAGCTCGAACATTCGCTGATTTGTTCTACTCCGAGGTTCCGACCCGGTTTCCACGTCTCAAATGGATCATCCCCCATGCTGGCGGCGGGCTCATCCCTACCCTGGATCGGATAGTCGGTTACAGTACCCTCTTTCCAGACCTTAATTTGACGGAAACGGCCATGAAGGAGACTCTTGCCAGAAGCTTCTACGTCGACCTTGCCGGCCCGTGGCCAGTTACCTCGGCTGTTCCGCCACTGCTCCGATGGGTCGACTACACGAAACTACTATGGGGGACCGATACTCCCTTCACCCCCTGGGCTTCAGCCGCAAGGGGAGTTGCCGCATTTGACCAGGACATAGAACAGGTTTTAGATGGCTCTGGCAAAGCTCAGTCTGTGAGGCAATACAATGCAAGAAAGTTGTTCAGCCAGTGATATTTTAGAGCCTTTGTTGCAGCCAATTTATGATTAAGAAACCATCCAGGAGATATCTGCACGATATTCGACCCTTTCTCGCGAGGCATTGCGGGTCTTAAAGCAGACTTCTTTTCAGTACGATTACACCCCTGTACTGACATCAAACACAATATCGACGGGATCAATAGAAATGCAGCCAGCGCTCGAACGTGCGGTGATGCCCCCCAGCTTGATGGCCGAGATGAGCGTACGAGACGTTCGCAAGGTGTGCTAGTGGCTGGGACGTACTGCATAAAGCCTAGGGACAAGATATATGTCAGCCCTTGTCGCCAAGGAAGCGGACGTGCAAATCCCTAATGACTTCATGACTGAACTTGTCATGCCACTGCTAAAGCGCCTGCCCAAGAGCAGATACGACGGATAAACGCGGAACAGGTTTCCGGGCTCATGGTGCAGTGTGACGAGAAATACCCAGGCTCCTTTACGGGGCAACTGCATATAGGGTAAGGTAGACTCTTCCAACATGTCATCTACCGATGGCCCTGCTCCAGCTCAGCGAGCGTCACCCCCTCACCAAGGCTGACTGGCACCTCTTCAGTAGACAAGAGGAAGCCAAGCTCCCTGACGTGGGCGAAACAACTCCCTGGTAAACGGTACGAGTTGAGCGACCCATCGTCTAGGATAGCACGTACCACACAGGCGGCCAAGGGAAACCGTGAACTCGTTGATTCTAATGCGGGCAAGCACTGGCTCGCACAGTTCAATAACCTCAGTGTCGTTTGCAATGCGAGTGAGGTGGTACTAATCTCGGAGAACTACGAGAATGAAAGAGTAAGGGTTGCGGGTTTGTAGAATGGGAAACGAGAGTGTACAAGAGGATTCATGTCAATTCGATCGAATAGTTCTAAGATTTGGGTTTTCAGCAATTACTTGATGCGCCTAAAGTTTTCAACGTCTTGTAACAACCACTATCATACTTGGTTACATCGTATCCAGTAGAGGGATACCGTGATATTTGACTCCAGTCAGGTAGGGCCATTTCGCATGTCATGCTACGGCAGTGTTGCTAGTACGTCTCGGCCAGACAAGCCTGTTTACAAATCCTTATAATATAGCAAGTATTGTATAGGCATCCAATGTCCTCGATATCCCAAACATTAAAGGCCGCTTGCTAGCCAAACAATCATTCTCTATACAATTAAACGGGGTAATTAAAATCTTTTCATAAACAGCAGACGTATAACTGCAAAGTGGATGAACGTTGGTTCACTAGATCAACGCCACCTCTCACATACGGCTCGAATAGGAAAGAAGCCACTAAAAGAGCGGCGGTTCTGCTACGACGCATTGCCCACTCGATACCGCCTAGCCAGTGTTGCCAATCATAGCTTTCTGCGTCTGCATGGTCTAATCTAGGTTCCCATTTCCGTAGACAGGCGAGTCTTCAATACGAGCGAATCGGACCGAAAGACTTTGTTGTAGTTGCTTCAGCACCCTCCGAGGATTGGATACACGTCAGAGAAGAAACGCAATAGCAGTATTACGTAGAGGGCTTACACTCACTCACTTAGCCAGGACACATCAGATGGCACCTCACTCGAGGCGTTTAGATGCCAGGCCAGTCAAAAACGCATCGTGTTCTGTGCTGAGTCAACCAGCTCCCCGCTCGGTACGGCTAATGAAGTGACTTGGTGGTGGTCCCAGAAGCAGAAATGCGCCGTCTTCGTCAGCTTATGATGCCCGCTGATCTGTCGTGGCGGCGGTGTCGTGTGCTTCTCATGCCTGATGACGATCGGTCTGTCGCCTTCACGACACCACAAGCCCGACGTCCCGAAACTCGAGCACCTGCTACCAAAAGAAGGTTGCGGCATCAACATCACCGGGGAATCAAAAGCCCCCGTGGGTGAGCTGTTCTCGCGTATCGGTGTATGCCTTGGGAGTCTACTTGTGAACTGGCCAATCTTGTGTTTTGCAGTCGCCCCATTGCTCGTGTTCCAAAATATCGTCCCAATTGTCCAGTATCTGTCCTTGGTGTAGGATAACCTGACTGCTTACACTTCAGCAAACTGCCATTCCTCAGTCCCTTTGCGCTGGCCAATGAGCGAATGGGGCTGACCTGTTATACGAGGGATCGTCGGTTGCACATCTCGAGACTGGCTGCATCGTCGGCCGCGTGACAAAGGTGCTTCGTATTCTTCATTGACTTAGTTCAGCTACTACATGTCATCGACACCGCTAGCTGAAAATCGTGTGCCAGCTCGGGTCACCATACCGACCGCATGAAAAGTGTATCCGGCGTCACCCCGAGACGTCTATAAAGCCGCTGAGAAGGAAGCTCAACGGGTCACGACGAAGCAGCAGCAGCATCACTCCTCGTTACTGCAACTCACGAACACAGCCCGAGAATCAAGATCGAAAATGAAGTTCACCCTCGCATTCCTCAGCGCCGGCATCCTCGCTGGGGCCGTTGCCCGACCGGAAGTCGAGCCCCGGGCTGACCAGACTGTTCACCTCACGTTTCATGGCGGCCCAGCCGAGTACAAGATGTCGTTCCCCGCCGATGGCAAGACAAGAGCAACCAGTGCGGTCTCAACTCCTCCTTGGACTGCCGAGACCAAGTTGACTGACGAAAAGAATGGCAGACAACGACATCAATGTAAACATCATTGATGCGCCGGACTACGACGCCTTCCAGCAGTGCACGTTCAAGACCAAAGGAGACAAGACGCTCGCTCAGAGCCTCGGCGAGCATGGACTGCAGCAGATCGTTGTTGGCCCGCCGCAGCCCATCATCAGCGTCAGTTGCAAGGGCATGTGCGTGCCAACGTATGGTGAGTGGCTGAAGAGCCCATGGTCGATTACATCGTGGACCAAAGCTGACAGACGGCGGCAGGTGAATGCTACAAGCAAGGCCAGTATGTAGGTCCTTGCTGCAGCGGCTTCTGTGCTGCCGACCGATGCCGACCTTGGGATATCTCGACGTCCTAGAGGCCACAGAAGGGGGCGTCCTGCCAAGATCGTACGGGTCTGAGATGCAAACAAATCATCTGAGAGCAGGAACCGAGCAAATGAGAGCAAGGGGTGGTGTAGTAGTCTTGCGGAACACCACTTGAGAGCTAGCTCCCTCACTCGCTATGTCGTACTGACATAAGTTAGACAATCACAGCTCTGCAATAGGTGGGAAATGCGACCGATGAGGATCGTGTAGTCCGATGTATTCTTTATGAACCCAATTTGACCATGACTTACTCCCTAACTATGCTATAGTTCGTGTTTTCATTTTTAGTTCATGCATCTCCTCCTACCATTTTACCGTCCGAATAAAACTCCTTTGATGACACTGAACGGGAAATACAAGCAAAATAACGTCTGAGGCGAAAAGAAAGACTTGACTGAAACAGCCGAAAAAGAAGGTTCAAGTAATGACAGCCTGGAAAAGCCCATGAATGCAAAGAAATCAAGTCGTTACGCGTTATATCATCATATCATCGACGGTGGCGTGAGCCCATCGACCCGACCTTCCCCGTGGCCAGATCGACGCCTTCTTGCGCAATGTTCTGCCTCGCGCTGTCGGGATGCTTCTGACCGATGAAGCCGTCTACCAACGCCGCGCCTAGGGCAGCAGTTGCAATCTTGGCGCCTTTGGAACCCATCCAAGGGCCTTGTTCGTTGCGGGACTTCATGGCGGCCTGGGCGCCAGCAGTCAAGGCAGTGCGGGCGCCCGCCTGGAGCAGAGGATTTTGCCACCATTGCTGCGCGCGCGCCTTGGTCGTAGCGGGCATGGAGCTGCGGCGTGGAGCATCCCGAGCTCGCTGGGTAGGAGGTGGACGACCCCGAGTCGGGGACTGTCCAGGTGGCGATCGGTCGTGGCGGCCTCTCGTCTGGGAGCGAGGACGCTGGCGGCGCGTTGTGTTATAGTCGTCATCGACATCGTCCGGGTGTCGAGAGCTGCGGCCCCGGGCTCGAGGCTCAGGGGGGACCGCCCGGGGCTCAGTTCGCGAATGACGGGGCCGGTCTCGCGAGATTGGATCTCGGGGATCTCGGGGATCTCGAGGGTCTCGTGGGTCTGGCGGGTAATGACGAGAAGGTGGCTCACGAGAATACCCGCCCTGGTCATCTTCGTAAGGATCCACGAAGCGAGGGTCTCTTCCACGACGGGATTCCTTCTCGTGACGGGATTCCTTCTCGTGACGGCGCTCCCGTCCATTTCGAGCATCTTGCTCTTGACGGAAGTCTCGATCGTGGCGGGATGAGCGGGATTTCCGACGAGGTAGGTCTAGATCGGGGGCCAACGGCGGGACACTGGGGCCGCGTGCTCGGCGGTCAGGGCCTTCGCTACGGCCGCGACGGTCCTGATCAGGGCGGGACTTGCCACGGCCATGACCGCGGGACGATTCGGGTGCTTCGTCGGAATGGTAGTAGGGACTTGGCGCGCGACGGCGTCTCTCAGACTTGTGGCGGCGGGGAGGCGACCGAGCAGGCGGCGACCCGGGCTCTGCGGGGAAGGCATTGCGAGGGGTGTACTGTTGATAGGGATCGTACGGATCGTAGGGCTGTTGGTAGGCCTGGTAGGCCTGGTAGGCCTGATAGGGATCGGAGCCCAAGAAGTCGTCGTCGGGTCGAGACTTGGCTCGACGCCGCGAAGGATACTGATGGCCCATGGCGAGGGGTATCCGCAAGGTGGTGAGATGGAAACTGCAGAAGCAGAGAGGATGAGGATGGATGAGGGGTGAGGGGTGAAGGGCGCAGACACTGAAATAGCGAGGCAAGGGTTAACCGACAAGTTGTTTGATCGACCTGGCGAGACTAGGCGAGGCTAGAAGAAACTAGATGGGGCGAAGATGGACGTCCGGCTTGCAGAGCTTTATGTATGTGCAGAAAAGCTGGGGGAGAGGCAAGCGTTGGACGCTGGACTGTGTGCAGCGCGACAAGCGACCAGCGGATGGAGGCCTGTGGGGAGGCGGGAAGGCGGGATAGCGGTCTCCTCCCAGCGCTGCGGGGCTGTGCACGCGGGACCGTCATTCCCACGGCCGTTGATGATGATGATGAGGATGAGCATCAACCAAAAAAACGGAGCAGAATGGCGTCGAGGTGCAGCAAAGGGGCTGGACAACTCACAGCCAGCTCTGTCAACGTACGGTCCGGCAGGGCGGGCCAATGCAATACCCCAGAGAGAGGGAGATCGTGTGGCCTCCACTGAACAGTCGAAGCACCCCAATTTGATCGGCTTGGGTGACGATGCAGGGACCAAGTGGCTGACGTCATGCGGGCCACAGCGCCGGCTCGTGAGTCGACCGTCCACCACGTCCCAGGTCCCCCTGACGTCAATCATCACGATGCCGGCACTACCACCTCGGGGAAACGTCGCGGTGAGCGAAGTTGGTGAGCTGGCAAAGCTGGCGACTGGCTAGGCGTGGGCTAAGGCACCGGGAGAGTTTGACGACACAGGTCCACTAGAGGACGGCGAGCACGACGTCGTGCGTCGCAGTGCGTCGCAATCAACCGCCTTCCTTTGCTCCGCCCATGACCGCCTTCCTCTTCGTCATCCCGTGAGAGGGAGGAGAGCCTTGGGCTGTGACCTCGGTTCTGGACTTGAAGCCCGTCCCGCTGGCCTGACTCCGTTTGAGAGACACCGGCCGACTAACGGAGACCACGATGGGTGGGAGAGCCGTGGGAACATGCACTCGAGATCGCACGTGGGGCAGGCAATATATAATATAACAGTCTTCTCTGACACCGACACTAGCACTGGCACACGGGAGGAGGTTGACCTCCAAGTTCGAGACATACATATCCAGTAGTAAGTAACTAGCTTACCGGTGATACGAGGGCGACCAAAGCAAGCTAGCCATCCGACTGCAAAACAAGCACTGATCAAAGCTCAATACTGCCCAAGCCAGCCTACCCTGCCCTGCCCAAGGAGAGCGACCATTAGAAGCTCTAGTCATGGGACGACGCCACGGCCATAGCCTCGAGTGATGAGAATGTTGTGTGACTGCACCCTCGGTCGTCACTATTCTGTGATGAGCCCTCGTGCGGCCTTGTCCCACGAGGAACTTTTCGCTTCATTCACCTTTTGAGTATGTAGTCTACCAAGGGGGGGATCTGGGGAGCAAGCGCCTGCACACGGGCCTGCACATGTGGATAGCCTCAAAGCCAAGCCGGGACAAACTGGCCTAGGTTTAACTAGTCCAATCTAGTCTTTGGAAAGCCAAGGAGGGTGGAAGAAAACACCGCCGCTCTCCCCATACAAACTTGGTGGGAGCATCGGCAGGCGCTCTTCTTCACCCGCATGAAGAAAGCCTACCACTAATTTTTACATGCCTGGTCGGTTGGATGCATGATGTGGCGAAGAGGTTGCGCAGCAAACCGGAGTGGCATCGGGATCAGGATCGGAATCAAGATCGGGGGGGGACCAGAATGAAGAACAGAATCGGGAATTGGCACAGTAAATGGCCCGATGCATGAAAAACAACGGCGGCAGGGGATCTGGCACGCAATGTGCAGTGCGGAGTCGTATTTCATCATGCACGAAGGCGTCAATGCTAGAGGCCGACGCAGTGCTCCTCTACACCAAAGTTCCAGATTTGATGACACTGGAAGCAAGTAACTGACGAATGCTGACCTGCGCTGTAATACCTAGCCTACCTAGTCACGCGCAGGAGATCAATCATCCGGGCTCTTGCATCATTTTACGTTTCTAACCACCTGGGTAGGTACTCCAACGTAGGTACTTACATAGTAGCTGAAATTCCGAATAGAAGCACCCAAGAACTCATCAGAACTTCGTGCGCCTCGAGCGGGCCAGCCACAAAAGCGCCGGCCTAGGACTGAATAGTCTCCTTGATCCCTTTGTCTTGAAGATGCCCACCCTCCGCTGCACTTGGGCGTTTGCAGCTTGCTTCAAATGCCTGAGGACGAGGTTGTGCTCAAGGGGCTGTAACACGTACTACAGGCCAGCGCCTCGCCGCCAACGGGTGCAAGTTGTGCGCAGGAGAGAGCCGGCCAACTACCACTATATGAAGCGGCCCGAGTACTGCGGAGGGAGTACTTGCATTTCGTGAATGCGGTAGGCTGGAAACTACGGTGATGAGAGTTGATGCCTTGTGGCAAAGGAGAGATACACCCTTCTGGTGCTTTATATTGCAATGTCGGGGTTTCACCAGATTGCTTCTTAAATCCGCCACCGCGTGAGCCTCTTCCAATAGGTTTCCAAGAATAGGTAGGCGGGCGCGAATCGTGTCCACTCGAGGCAACGGGGATCTCGGTACTCGGTACTGACCGAGGTCAAGGTGTGCAACGCGCTGCAAGGTGTACGTACGTACGGTGCAACGTGCGGTGCAACATATTGCACACTTGACCTTGGCTTCGCAAGGAACTGGGGAACACATTTCGGCAGCTCTCTCCGCCCCTCGTGCTGTCTATCTACTAATTAATTACCTTGATACTTTTCCTCCCAGGGTTCGCTCCCGTGCTTTCTTCCTCCCCCACATTGATCCTCGTCTCCACTCTCCCGGGAACCCCCCTCTTTATCCCGGCCGGGCGCTTGCTCACTAAAACTTGTTAGCAGTCGAAACTGATCTCGTGACGATAAGCCAGCCGTTATCAACGGTCCGCCCTTATCTTTTTGTCGGTCCGTTGCAGTTCATAGCTTCCCGTCTAAGTTAATGGCCGGCCTAGTTTGGCCGCGGCTCACTTATCTCTGCCAAACAGGAGCACGCTTACGACGCCCACACCCACACCCACGCCAGAGACACGAGACACACGGGCAGACAGACACACACAGACGCAAACACAGGAACAGCCAACACATACAAACACGCGCCCAGAGACACACCGTGTGCTATCTTGATCAACATCGCGGCCAGTGATAGCACGAGTCAATCAAGCAATCACATGCCTTGTTCTTTATCTTGTCACCCGCTTTGATCCTCCATCGGAGCCGGCCACCTCTGGACGGCCACCCCCGACTGGAGCGTCCGGGCTACTGCTATTGTCAGCATTGCCACTGCCACTTCCGCAGTCGTAGGTCGTCGTTTGTGCAAGATGCACTCTCAACCGAGCCTCACGAGGAGGTTATGCAGAAGACCGCAGCCCCATGAGCCAACAATGGCCGGTGGTGGATCCGGCCCGCTTCTAGAAGCCCTCACTTTGTGTTCCAGCGCAGACCCCACCAGATAGATGCGTGACACTGGCAAACCCCACCCAAGCTTTGCTTGCGGCTGCCCTTTGATCTTCCCGTTCCATCAACGCGTCAAAGCAACGGACGACACATCGTCCGACACCATCTAGCCCGCGCCCAGTCGGCCAAGCAGATGAGGTTGCGAGCGGAGCAGCAGATCGATCGGGAGGAGGGGATAGACATTTCTGTGCTGCCCTCTGGCTCCTAGAGTCTGGGTGCACAATCCACATCTGACGGTCCACAAGTGACAAGTCGTCCCTCCGCACTCGAAATCACTCGGGCCACTCGGGCTGGTAGTACAGCACGACGAAATGGCCCTAGGTTCAGAGCTGAATGGATACTCGATGCGGAAATGGTACCACAAACCACACTCAGAACGAACCCCCTCATCGAGCCACAAGAGGGCCAGGCCAAACCAACGACACGGAAGGACAGACAAACAACCCGCCGTGTCGCTCACATCGCCGGGCTGACCATCGATCGCGTTGGCCCTCGAGCAGGATGCACCCGTAGATGCAAACGCACACAGAGGCAACGAAACAGAACGAACGGCCTCGGTTGGGGCCCCGGCGCTAAGTGATAACCTGAGCACAAACGACTTCAGCGGCGCATGTACCTAGGTCTACATGTGTACATTTACCGTTCCGTCCAGCCCTGGGATCGTTATCTTTCCATCCCCACTCTGCTCGGCCATGGCCGCTGCAATAATTCCCGGCCTACCGCGTGGGGAATGGACCCCGGTGCTATGCTACATTCATGATTTGCGCCGCCGGCCACCCACACCTCTGGTGCAGTGGTAAGGTCTGGTAAAGTGGTAAGAATTAAGGCAAAAAAATATTTCCTAGCTTGCCCAGGATGGGAAGGGACGGTTGGGCGATGAGGGGGGAAAAAACTGGGGGACAAGAGCAGCCCAGGCAAAAATTTCAACACCGATGAAACGACAATGGGACGGAATAGGGAATAGGGACGGGTTTGCACTTGCCTCCACCGTTGATGGAGAACTTTTCTTCGTTTTTCTTGCAGATCCATCCATGCGCTGATCTCTTCTCTCCCTTCCTCCTTTCCTTCTTCTCTTTCTCTCTCTCTCTCCGTCTCCCCGTCGCTTCGGCTCACAGACATTCTCCTGGGCTGAGCTTCAATTGTGTTGTTGAGAACGAAGCGCATTACACCGGTACCGTATCGTCAGTCTGGGGGAACAGTCACCACCATCATCAACACACCCGCGCCAAAAGACGAAGGACGCCTTTATCTTTCAAGGCCCTGTCGCAAGCCGCAGACTCCCACTTGCCCGCCGGCGCACCATAAAAGCCACCGGCCAAGCCCGCTCCAGCCAACCATTGACTATCGTCAACTCGTCCCGTCCAGTTTCAGCTCTGTCTAGGTCTAGGCGTAGGTCTAGTTCCAGACAGTCCCGGGGTTTCTTCAACCCCAGCCCGATCGTCCAGATACGGTTCCAGCGCTCCCGTCCGCCGTCGCATCGCATCGCATCGCATCGCATCGCGCCGTCCTGCGCCTCTGGCTTTGCTCTACGTTGCGTCGCCGCGTTCCGACTGGGATTGCACTGCATCGCATCTGCATCTCTTGGCTTGCTCCGGCGGCACGGTACAACCCTCAGGTACGCAAGTCCGCTTCTTCGTCTTGTCTATGCGTCGTCTTGGTCTTCTTCCGTCCTGTTCCTATCCCATTCCATCATATCCCATCCATCCCGTCCCATCCTATCCTATCATGTCCTCTCCCTTCTCATCGCATCCCGCCGCGGTAGAACGCCTCCCTACACCCCGTACCTATCTGTTCTTGGGCAATGCCCCGACGATCTATTCGTCTTATCCAGACCGCGGCCTAGATTAAATAGGTCCGTCGATGCCGTTCTCATCATCGCTCCTAGCCCCAGTCGCAAACCCCAGTCTTGTCGCAACCCCAGCCCATCGCCGGACCACCCTTCCACCCCACTCGCGTCCAATCTCCGTTGTCTATCCCCTCACTGCTTCTGCCCTGTGCTCGTTATCTATCTGCACCCTGTCAGATATATCCGTCGCTAGAGGCCTTGCCCTGCAGCAGGAGCTGAATCTAACTGCTTCTAGACCTTGACCTGGTCCCCATCTTGCCATTAAAGACCTGGCCGGCTCCTCCCATCAACGCCATCTGAGAAACCTTCCCCTTCCCCCTTCCCCCTTCCCCAGACTTTTGCAATTGTCGTCAAGTCACCCGTCATCATGACTTGGATCGAAACCACAAACCGCAAAATCGCGGCCAGCGCCGTTGGTCGTTGGTTTCAGCTCGAGGGCTCTGGTCATGTAAGTCCACCCCGACATTTTTGCGAAGCTCCGTCAGCAACCTCAGCCAAAGTAAAAGTACCTTGAGTTTGCTAACAACTCCACTCAACGCAGCCCAAGGAACGCAAGGGCTCTCTGTTCTTCACTGAGATTCGAGGCGGTCTCGCAATCTTCTTCGCCATGGCCTACATTATCGCTGTCAACTCCTCCATCGTCTCCGAAACCGGCGGCACATGTGTCTGCCATGATACAAAAGATCCCAGCTGCTCGGACAACGAAGAATACCTGTTGTGTATCCAGACCATTAAGCGCGATGTTGTAACTGCTACTGCTGCCATCTCCGCTCTTGCCTCGTTCTGCATGGGTCTCTTTGCCAATCTGTGAGTTGATTGCGTGTCATCTCTCGGCCATTTTGATGCTAATAGTTGATCCCAGTCCCGTCGGCTTGGCTCCTGGAATGGGTATGTCTAGTTGCCACCAGTTTTCATCCCTCTCCCGTATGGCCCTGTCTCGACAATAACGGACACTAACTCGAGCTTCTTTCCAGGTCTCAATGCTTATTTCACCTATACCGTCGGTAAGTTGCGAACCATCCGCATTCGGTGCAGACGTCAGCTGACACTCTCGAATAGTCGGCTTCCATGGCACTGGAAACGTTCCGTTCCAAGTTGCCCTTACAGCCATCTTCGTTGAGGGCTTCATTTTCTTCGGCCTTGCCCTCTTCGGAATGCGTCAGTGGCTCGCCCGTGCCATCCCCCGCTCCATCAAGGTCGCTACCAGCGTCGGCATTGGCCTGTTCCTCACCCTCATCGGCCTCACCTACAGCGAGGGTATCGCCCTCATCGTGCCAGGATCATCTACCCCGACCGAGCTCGCTGGCTGCGACCCCCTGGACTTGGTGGATGGTGTTTGCCCTAGCTCGGAGAAGATGCGATATCCTGCCATGTGGATCGGAATCTTCTGCGGTGGCATTTTCACGGTCATGCTCATGCTGTATCGCGTCAGGGGTGCAGTCATCTTCGGCATCCTTCTCGTCAGCATCATTTCGTGGCCCCGAAACACCCCCGTCACCTATTTCCCCTACACCGCCGTTGGCGACAGCTCCTTTGACTTCTTCAAGAAGGTCGTGGACTTCCACGGGATCAAAGAAACCCTCAACGTTCTGAGGTGGGATGTCAGTGACTACATAGGCGAATTTTGGCTCGCCCTCATCACCTTCCTCTATGTCGACATTCTCGACTGCACCGGCACCCTGTATAGTATGGCCCGCTTTGCCGACCTCGTCGACCCCGTAACCCAGGATTTCGAGGGATCATCCATCGCCTACATGGTCGATGCTCTCAGCATCTCCATTGGTGCCGTTCTCGGTGTCCCTCCTGTCACCGCATTTGTTGAGTCTGGCGCCGGAATCTCCGAGGGTGCAAAGACTGGCATCGCTGCTATGACTGCTGGCGTATGCTTCTTCATCTCCGTCTTCTTCGCCCCGATTTTCGCCTCGATTCCTCCGTGGGCCACCGGCTGCGTCCTCATTCTCGTGGGCTCCATGATGGCCGGCTCTATCGTCGAAGTCAACTGGAAATACATGGGCGACTCTGTCCCCGCCTTCCTCACCATCGCCATCATGCCCTTCACCTACTCTATTGCCGATGGTCTCATTGCCGGGATATGCACCTACATTCTGATTAACACTCTGGTTTGGATCATCAAGACTGCCTCGGGTGGCCGCATTGTACCTCCCAATTACGAGGAGAGGGACGGTTGGACGTACAAAATCCCTGGTGGCGTCCTGCCTCCTTGGCTTGTCCGACTTTGCAGAGGAAAAAAGGACTTTTGGCGCGAGGACCAATCCGCCGTGGTCGAGACGCTGGCGGAAGAGAACAATTCCGCCGCTGAAAGGGGCTCGAGCTTAGAACACGGTGGCTTTGAGGGCGTCAAGGTGACCGACACTTCACCCGTGCCTCAGACCAAGGAGACGACCAAGGAAGGTTAGGGAGTGATGAAGGAGGTGAGAAGCGAATCGTGGTTGGCTGTTAAATATAGTCAACACCCATAGCGCATACCCCGGGTGTTGACGTCGAGTGGGAGCCATCTTTTTAGTATCAACATCCGTTATTTGTGGCTATTCGATCTACCAGGTCGACGACAAAGGATCGATGATAAAAAGAAAAACAGTGTGTCGATATACAAGATAGCAATGAAAATAAGAAGGCCGAAATCCCCAATTTATATCATCTTGGGACAACGGGTTTCGCGTTACATTGGGTGAATCTGCTACACTGACGCACTTCCACCACACCACACCACTGTAGCCGGAACAAGTTGTTGGAATGACACATTCCAGCACCGCACTTGGTCGATTCGGGATTCTCCTCATGCAAGAGCAAGGCGTGACATTATCAGGCCATTAAAGCAATATGTTTCAGTTCACTAGGAATGCAGTGTTAGCAGCGAGTCGGCCAAAGGGCAAGATAACCTCAAGACGATGAACGCACTCTTGTACTTGGTGGCCAACCTTCATGGTCGGATACACAGTCTCTTGGCCTTCATCTCTGCCGAGTTCAGCCTGAAGTTCTCTGAGTTTGCGCGCTCTCTCGGCAAGCTTGGGGACAGGGGCTAGGTCAAAGTCGGAGCCCAAGTGCCAGAACAGAGTGCTCGAGATACGGATGAGTGGGCGGTCGGGGAGCTCGCGCTTCCGGTGCTCGATGGTACTGAGCGTCTTTTCGTTGACGACAACCTCGTGGTAGCCCGCCTTGATGAGGCCGCCGGTGACGTGCTCGATCTGCTTGCCGGCCTGGACGAGCAGGTAGTTGCCGGGAGGGATCTTGACGGCGATGCGGTTCCCCGTGTTTCGAGCCCAGATGTGCAAGCCGGGGAAGCGGGAGCGGCCGTGGATGGTGAGGAAGTTGAGATCAGTATGGAAACCGGCCAGTATAGTGTCTTTATCACCATACTTTTGCAGGTCGGAGGCGGTGGGCGCAAGGAGGTGAGGCCTGTGGAACGAATGCGTGAGCTGGCTGCCGAATCTTGGCAGAGGCTGGACGGAGGACAAACCCGTAGCGGCCGGCATCGCTAAAGTACTGGGCGGGAAGGCCCAGGCCGACGGCAGCCATTTCGGCAAGTTTAGAGACGCTACACGGCGATATGAGCATTGAGACAGGGAAGCCACACACAAGTCAGAAAAGGGACAAGACAGACGCATTCGTCATTGAGGAACCCCACTGGTCCATGGCGGGCGTCCAGCGACGCTTGATGTGAGGCGCGTCGGGGACGACGTTGGCGGCATTGAGGCCCGGGAACTGGGACTCGAAGGGCGGCTGCTCGGCCATGCGCCAGAAGAAGCGGCACTTGGGGTCGGGCGAGTGGGCGGCGATGTCGAGGGGCCGCTGCGAGGGGTGGAGGCGCTGGATGACGTCGAGGCAGGGCTCGTCGACGGCGCATTTGGGCTTCTCGGTGTTTTCGAGGGTGACGCCGATCTGGTGGCTCAGCTCCGGGCGCTCGTCGGCGCGGAGGACGTGCTCGGGCTGGGCGAAGTAGTCCTCGAGGAGGTCGAGGAAGGCCGAGTTGTCGCGCTCCGAGACGCGCGAGTCGTGCAGGACGAGGGCGCCGTACGTGATGAGGGCGTCGGCGGCCTTGCGGCACTCGGCCTGGACGGCGTCTGAGCCAAGCTCGTGGTTGAGGTAGGCGTCGAGGTCGACAACGGGGAGGTCCATGGACGGTTCGTCCGGCGGGACCGTGGTTGAAGACGCCATGGGGGGGGGGGCTAGAGATGGCGATGGTGAGCCGTGGGCAGAGGCTGCGACTTAGACCAAGAGGGCAAAGCAACCAGTTAAAAAATACCAAAGGCAAGCCGAGCGAACAGAAGCAAAAGGTGAAGATGCTGGAGATGGAAGGCAGAGCAAAGTTATGTACGAGGGCGATGAAAAGAAGAGAAGAAGAAGGCCGAGGCTATTTATCGGGCTGCTGCTATATAGCTGGTCTCTTCATTATCTCATGAATGAGGAAGGAGGATGGATAAACGAGCCTTTGACTAGACTGCATGGTGCCTTGATTGGCCGACCCCGAGGCCGGAACTAGCCGAGTCCCGATGGCACGGATCATGGGACCACAGCTCCAACCAGAACGACATCTAGGCTATCTTAGCTGTAATTAAAGGCTTCTCCAACTGCCTTTCTATTTAGGTTATGCTCAGCAAATGCTCAGCGAGCCCTCGGCGGGACCGCGGTTCCTGTTGCAGTATCATCACGTGACCACAAAGAATGTATGGCAGCGCAGGGGTGGGACGCTGCACTGCCTAATTTCCAACGGTTCTCCATCTGCGTCGCCAGTCTTCTTCCATCTGGTTTCAATGTTCTTAGCTGACCTTAGCTGACCAAGTGTTCCTAATATGCGTCCTTCATGATGCCTCTGTGGTTGTGCGGATGGGAGAGTTACGGGAAACCGGCCGCGCAGAGAGCAGGGGACTACTTGCAGTGTGACAGACACCTCTGTCGCACCCACCGTCAAGAGCCGTGGCACGTCCCACACCCAAAATCTTCGACCGGGCATGCGAATCCGATCCGGAGAACCTTCTCGGAGTCGGCTATATCCTGATGGAAAAGCTGGACGGAAAGTCCCTAGATTGGCAGGCGGCGACTGCCGGGCAGAGGGAGAAGGTCATGCAACAGTTGGTTGACATGTTCATCAAGATTGAGAGGCATCTCTTCGAAGCAATGGGATCACTCGTCTCCTCAGCGGGAGATGCCAAAGATATTCAAGGCCTCGCACATCAATCAACGTTCCGGGCAAGAAAAGGTTCCGAGAAAGGGGCCGTGAAGATCTTTCCAACTGTGTCATTAAGGGCAGAAAGGTCCAGAGATTCTTCTTTGCTCTTGGCCCCGACAGCTCTTTCTTGGATGAGAAGACATTCACGCATCTGTTCGCGGGACTCCAGCGGGCCTCCAGCTCTGGGGACGAGGGGTGGGAGCACTGGAAGCGCAAGGCTCTCGAGAAGTGGAAGGATGATGAGTTGCTCCTCGGCCTGTTGGAGCTAGAATAGATTGAGGAGTGCAAAAGCAGTGGATGCTAACTTTTGTTATAGGTCGGTGCGAGAGGCTAGAGGTGATGCGATGGAAGGGAAAGAGCAGTGGCGGGAATGACAGCCTTTATACTTGACAACAACAGGCTTGCAAGGCCACCACCTTGATCATATCGCACCGTAGATAGCATGCTGTGTGTGAGTCCCTAAACTACCCAATGCTCTTTACCGGTTCCATCACACAGAACCAACGACACAGAACCAACGACATACGTGTTTGGAGGGGAATATACACACTGCAAAATTTGATTCAATAACAGCGCCATCTTCGCCCTCATATGGCGCCGAATTAGCCACCAGTTCAAATATAGAGGATCCCAGCGCGAACAGATCTGACTTCACAGTGCTGTCTGACTTCACAGTGCTGTCTGACTTCACAGTGCTGTCTGACTTCACAGTGCTGTCTGACTTCACAGTGCTGTCTGACTTCACAGTGCTGTCTTCATTGTCCTCGTGGGGGAGATGATAAGATGCGGGTTCAATGCTTGTAGCTAGTTCAGAGTCCTTAGCAGGGCCGATAGCAAGACATTCGGCAATCAGACGGTGGACCTTAACAACTAATTTATACCTTGGCTTCGTTCTTGGCGGCTTTGATATTCGCCTACGGTAAGTCTACATCTGAATTGGCCAAGCATACCTTTCGGACCACATCTCCAATCCGCCAAGTCTCCGATGTATTTCCAACCATGACCAGGTTAGAGAATATAGACGTGTCGTTTATTGCGAGGAGGTCGGGGCACGGAAGAGACATAGCCTGTTGCCTTGCAATCCTTTCAAATTCAGATCAGTTATTGGTCTCCAGCGACGATGGCGAAAAAAGCAGTCTGAAGCCAGTAACCGATACTAACTAACTCTCCGATGCTGTTATCAAGCGATGGCAAAACCAGGTCAAACATTCGAAGCGCAAAGGCTCCATGCGACAGCACAGTGATTGGTGATAACAAGCCATGGCACAGGCCTCGGAAGGATCTCGGAGAAACGATCAACGACCGAGATCATTATGTCTGTCCAATCTTGTGATGCAGGGTTGTCATCCGCGAAAGGCGCTTTGAGGTCGAAGCGCGTTGAATGAATGGAAAGGAATAGGAAGACCAGCGTATATGTGAGTGATGTGAGACGGTCAAGAACCTTTCACGTTTCCACAAAGTGAACCGGATTATTAATACCTTATTGCTTGAGGCATTAGGAGGACGCTATAACTAGAGACTATAACCCCGATTTAGGCAAGTCAGATAGTAAAGAGAGAGATGTAGCAGTTAAGAAAGCTTGAATATCTAGGTAAAGCAAGGGCATACTACTATCCAGCATATAAAAACGGGAAACAGTTAAAGGTCTTACAGGTCTCTATATAGAGCCAGTGCCATTTTGGGGCTCTAGATAGAGCAGCAAAACCTCAAGCTAAAGAGCTTATTAGAAGGAGTCAAGAGCAAGCCGGAGCACCTCGGGTTAGACTATCTTGCAGGAGAGACCCCATCGCTCTCCCTTGGTCAAATTGGTGAGGGGAAAACTAATACTCGAGTCAGTGACGACTGGGGAATCCCTCGCTGCTGTATGTTTCGGGGTTTTTTGTTTGTTGTTCTTTGTGATAGCCTTCAAGCTCTGTGGTGACAATGCCGTCATAGCCTCCACCGTTGCCTCAATCCTCCACATACGACCATAGCTCTCAGAAAATACGGGATCCCGTCCGCTCTCCCTTAGTCAAACTGAGAAGCGGCGAATTAGTACTCGGGTCGGTGACGACCGGGGAATCCTCGCTGTTGTATGTTTTTTTTTTTTGTTGTTTTGTGGGAGGGGGGGGGGTGAAGGTTTCTTTTTGATCTGGTGAGCTACTCACCAGTCGGAGACAGCTGTGTGCCTGTGAATGGCGACGGAAACGCAGGTCAGAGAACCGCGGCGCGTGGATACAGCTGAAGCGAGTACACCATCAGATGCAAGCAGAAGCGCAACCAGCAGCGTCTTCTGAAGACACTAATGATCCGTGACGAAAACCGTCCACAACCACCATTTTAGCTGAACGATGAACGATGAACCGAGCACCATCATGCTGACGGTAATCAGTGACGAGAACGAAGGATACATCCGTCGTTGCGCTCGTTGTAGTTGACATACAAGGGACATGCCTTCAAGGCGTATGGTGTATGGTAGGTGAGTGTCATTTAATCCGAAGATGATTCCCAGACTTAACTGAGATCGTAATCTAAGCTGCCACGATCATCACAACCCACATATGTGCCTGTACATCGTAGGCATTGTTGGCCAGTGTTCCCTCCTGTACTGGAGTCAGGTACCCCGGACGGCTAGGCTCAAGGAGATGTTCCCTATTCGCCGATAGTATGGCATCCAGTATCACTGAACAGATAAGCGGAGGATGAATGATCCAGAGGAAATCTATTTTCTGTCTCACAAGAATAGCCACCTCGCCGTCGAGGACACGATTCCCCTCCTCTGGTCTGGTAATATATACAACCTTAATCCCTCTTTGCTTTATTTGCCTTCCACTTCCCATCCCTACGAGCCTCGCTCGGCCTCTAGCTCCCGCTCGGCCTGCTGGTAGTACTTGGCCGTGTCGACGCCGTGCTGGGAGTGGTTCACAAAGTTGAACCAAGGGACCGTGCTGATGAACAGGGCTGAGTATCGGCTCTGGCGGGCGGCGACGCCTTGAAGATGGGGGCTCAGCCGGCTCTCGCCGTACAGGGACTCTCCGGCCTTGACCTTGTCCACCATCTCGCGCGTATCCATCTGGATCTCTCGGGCGTTCTCGGTGGCGCCGTAAAACCGAACTGGAACCATTCTTGTTAGAGCTGCGCCGCAGAATCAAGTGTTGTAAGGGGAGTTGTATCGTACGGCACGATCGCTGGTAGAAGTAGAGGAATCCACCGATGATACCAACGCCACCGGCCAATCGCAGGGCCTTGGGGAATCCTCCCTTGCCAACATGCGACGGAGCGAACTTCTCGAGGGTGATGAGGGCGCCGGGAGCGAAAGCGGCCGCGATCAGGCCGTAGACATAATCGGAGGTTCGGGCATAGCCAACAACGCGCTTGAAGTGTCTGCCGAGAGAGTTAGTCGAGCGGCCATCGCACGGGGCACACAATCCCAGAGCTCGGGGACGATCGAATCGAATCGAATGCAGCGGTTCGAGTCTGCGGAGGGAGTGAGCGGTAATCGAGCCGAGGGGAACATACGGATCATTGTCGATGAGCTATAATCCTCTTGCGTTAGCGACGGCCCATTGCAGGCCCCAATTGACGGGAAAACGTACCGGGTACTCGGTCTGGACGACCTTGCTGGTCCCGACGAAGGTCGAGGTGGGCTGCTTGATCGCGCTCTCGGCCATGGTGCGGTGCTTCGTCCGGGACTGTTTCTCAATTGGATCACGGAGGTCGGAAGTCGTCAATTGCCTGCCATGTTCAAGCCGGCGGTTGGTGCCTCAGGATGAGATCACGTGCGTGTGTGTGGTCAGCCCATCGAGGCTAGCGATGATTGGTCACGTGGGTGGGGGGAACGGAAAGACGGCCGTTCGTCAATTAAGCTCCGCGACGCGTGCCCAGGCGCGCGCAGACGCGACTTTGACGGATATCGACTTCTATTACCGACACTCACGATTCCAGAAATGCCATCTGCACTCACCCCCGGCCCTCAGGCTGCGGCAAGACATGACGATCTGGATAATTACGGCGTCGACGACTTTTCCGATGATCCATTCGGATCCCCACCTCCGGACGCAGCTACCAAAAAGCGAAAGGAACGACCGTCTGGGCTTGGACTCGACGAGGAGGTCTCCGTGCAGAAGCGAGCGCGAGTCCCCAGAGTCAAGCTCGACGAGGAGAGGTGAAAACTAAAATTAAAATTAGATTGATTGCAGGTGCTGGGCTTTGCTAATGAAATGCGCAAACAGGTTGCTCGGCGAAAATGGCATTCCCAAGCTGAGAGCCAGAGCCAAGGATCTCAAGATCAAGGGCAAAGGCCACGAGGTACACGCAGCGTGCCGGCCTCCAACCGGAAAATCAGCATACTGACCGAACACCCGTCTTCTAGTTCTCCGATGCCGGTCGCCTGCTGTCCTTCTACCAGCTCTGGCTCGACGACCTCTTCCCCAAGGCCAAGTTCCTCGACGCTCTTGGCATGGTGGAGAAGGCCGGACACAAGAAGCGACTCATGGTGGCGCGAAACGACCTGATCAACGAGGGCAAGCCAAAGTATGGGGAAGACGACGAGCAAGCGGATGACAAGGACATGGAGGACCCTCCCCGAGACGTCGGAGCTTCTGGCGGACGCACCGGAGAAACCCCAGCGACCCAGGGGCCCAAAACACCGGAAAGGGACGACGGCGTTCCGGACGATGACGATCTTTACGACGCAACCCCGCGAGCCACTCGGCCGGTAGTGCCCATCCGCAACGACGAACCCGAGGAGGACGACCTAGAGGCTCTGATCGCCGAGGCCGAGGACCAGGATCGATCAAGGAAATCGAAGCCAGCTGATCCCGAACCGGACGGGGATGATTTGGATGATCTGATTGCTGAGGCTGAAGGGCAGGACAACGCGTCCAAGGCAACGCCGGGGAAGACAGTCAATGACGGCAATCCAAGTGATGATTTTGCAGACGAAGAGGCTGCCATGCAAGAGATGGATGAACTTTGGTAGCCACTCCTATTTGCGAGATTTTGTGTATTTTTAAAGGAGTTTGTAAAATAAAAAAATAAAAAATAAAAAATAAAAAAAGACAACAGGCACTCACTTATTCGATGGCGGTACGAATAAAACATGAGAAAAGCTTCAACCCGATTGCGCGCTCACGTAACAGGCTAGATAGCACAACTGTTGGTTAAAGTATCTTTGAATCAATATCGACATGCGTTAATATTTGCATGGATTTACTAAATTGTACATATCCCCCAGCCCTTGGTTCCAGTCCCTTCCAGGGACAGTAGAGATATAAGTCCGTGACGCCAGTGCACCCTAAGCCAATTGTCATGGTTACATTTCATTTCAGGACAGGCGACAGCGCTTCTGTGAGCTGCTGTCGACGTCCGCCATTTTCCGCTTCTGTCCGACCACCTTTAACTTATAATTATGTGCTGGTTGTTGCTGGGAGCGAGTCTCGGGGTCGAGAGCTGCGCCGCTTCTCCGCCGTATCCTCCGTTCTTCGACCTTCAAGGCCCAGAGTAGAGTCAAGAGGACATCCTTGGACGGCAAGGCGATGCTGCTTAAACATCGTGTCAGTTCGCTGATACCACCGCGCGTCCCATTGGACTCGCGCCGCAAGGTCTCGACCCGATCATCGCATCCTTCAGACACCAACCGCAATGCCACCAGCGTCGCATCCGAGAGCGGACGCGCCAGGCTGGGGCTGCTGGATAGGATTTTCTGAAGAGACTTGAGTCTCAGAGTCGTGGACCTTGAAGTCGAGCTCATGGTCCGCAGCGGCGAAGTCGCTCGCTGCCATAAAGTCTGAAGCGCCAGGGTTTGCTTCGTCGATGAGGAAGTCGTTGATGTCGAAGAGGTCGAAGTCGGATTGATGGGTGAAGCCGGCGGCAGAGTCACCAGCCAGATAATCGTCGTCAAGAGTTGAGGAGTTGGGAGAAGCGAGAAGCCCGCTTTCGAGGACATAGCGATCTGCGTCAAGGGCCGCTGACAGGCTGAAAGAATCGCCGAGGCTGAAAGCAACATCATCCGAAGCTGCAGCAGCCAGGCCAAGGCTGGCGTTGTCGAGGTTTGCGAGACCAGGAATGACTTGGGCATCTCCGCCGACGATTGACACTGCAGGTCGCACAACGTCTCAGCAGGACATTGTGTCAAGTCGGGGGAGGGAGCCGAAGTCAATTCACTGGTCTGCGCCTCCTTGGAGGGCTGCTCAGGGACATCTTCGGATGCGTCAACGGGACCGAGCTCCGGGGAAAGGGAGGCCGGGTTGACGGTGGCGGTAGAATTAAGGATGTCATCCATGGTAGGGTTGGATGATTCCGCGTTAGGTTTGTGTCCATCCTGGGAGCTGAAGAGCTCCTGGGACAGTGTGACTGGATTGTCACGGAGGGAGTCCAGGGGAGAAGAGGAACGAGTCACGACGCCAGAGCTGCGTCGGAAGCGATTGAGCTCCTCGACCAGCATCAGGTTTGCCTTCTGGGCACTGATGAGCATAGTCTCAAGCTCCTTATTTCGTTTCTCGAGGGCCTCGACCTCGAGTCTCTTGCGTTCGCGGGAAGATTGGGCGGCACGACGGTTTCGGAGAACACGCTCGACACGGCGCTGCTCCTTCTCGTCTTCGGTCTTGGCTCGTTTCCTTTGGGAAGATTAGACATGAGAAGGGTAGAGTGATTATAGTGCATGTGCGTACCTCGGAGGAAGGTTTGTCTTCGGCTCAGGTAGGACCTGACCCCACGACTTGCGCTTCTTGCCGCCCTTCTTGTCCCCTGAAGATGGGGCGGGAGAACCCTCGTCGTCCGACATGTCGTCCAAGGCGGCGAGTTCGGCCGCGGTGGGCTTGTCCTCGGTGAAGGACTTGGGCGTCATCATCTCCATGGGGTTCATAGTGTTGGTGGCGGAGGGAGTAGCCGCGGCGAAGAGGGATGTGTAAGTGTCGCCAGGAGTGGAGATGAACGACTCGGCCGGCGAGTTTTCAAACTTGACCATGGGAGAGGTCTGTTGGCAGGCCATGATGACTGTGTAACTTGTCTCTGTGGTGTTTTTGGCAATAGCGTGTTGACAGGCGTATTCTGCGAGGCGAAGACGATGCTCTCAGTAGCAGATATACATGGACATCATGGACAAGCTAGCGCAGGCAGAAACGAATCCACCATCAAACGGCAGGCGTGAGTCAGGTTGGCCAGGGTGGATGAGTCAGGGAGGTGACGACGAGTGACGGAAAGGGAAGAGGACAAGGTGTTCTCAGTTGCTTGTGTAGAGGGCGACCATTCGTCGAGGTGTTGGTCGTTGAGGGGCTTGGGGCTTAGAGCTCTTGGATGGTGGTGCGGCCTGGCCTCTTTATCTTGAGGACACGTTGAGAGTTTGGAGAGACACATCTGGCTGCCTGAGGCCACAATTCAGGGGGGACGCACCCCTAGGTGGCCCCTGAGGTGGGGGAGGTACGTAGCGATTGTCCCGGACCTTTAGTGGGCAAGTGGGCACGTTGGTTCCGAAGGGGCTAAGTTTAGGGGGCCACCGGTACGTCGACCCACGGGAGCCCGCAAGCCGCTGGAGCTTCAGGGCGCTGTGGCTCACTGCAAGGGGGGGGGGGCTTGGCTGGGTGGCCTGCGATGGCGTGCTATTGGTGGACGCACTACTCGCAAAGGGCAGCTGGAGCCATCGCTGACGACCTCCCACCATCCATGCCGGGGCCGACTGGAACTGGAGGGAGAGTGCCTGGGAATGAGGAGGGCTGGGCAGGCTGGGGCTCGGTGCGCACTGGAATCCATCTCACGGGCCCGGAAGGTCCTCCGATCCTGCGCAAAGGAGGCATGTTACTGGGGAAGGTGAGTGGTGCGAGCTTGTTGGACGATTGGTGGACGTCGATGAACAGAGTTGGCTAAGTTTAGGCCGGGCGAAAAGGATATTGAAGATGGTGATTGTTCGGCGCAAAGCCATCGTGTTAATGAAACTGTAAATCAAAGCAAGGGGTTCTCACTTCTCACCAAACAAAACTCAAAGGTGGGCGATCAAACAACTCTACGGAGTCTGAGTAGGACTGGACTGCGAGCACGTTATACTTGGTAGGCAGCCGAATAAACGATCCCATTCCTACCAACTTGTAGCAAACACCAGCCTAGATGCTGGGTACCTACTTAGGCACCAGCGTCTAATTTGGTTTTGTCTGCTGCCTTGCTATGTACATCGTTCAACCGAAGGCACAAGTTCTCTTAGTTCTGCCTACGGTTCGTGTTCCACCTGCACAATGACGAGGCTCACCTCCGCACCTTTCGTCACTCTGGATCCAGGTGGCAAAGAGCTTCCAAGGAGGTGGGAGCGTGGAAGACGGCAGAAGAATCAGATGTTCTGGACTAAAATTAAGTAACCTAATAAAAGTACATATCTACCAACCTCACCCAGCGAAAGCAGCCACCCGCCCGACCAATCAGGGAGACCACGGGACCCCAGGGGGGGGGGGGGGAGGCGCAGCGCTCAGGAGTCCAAAAAAGGGAGGTATGAAGTACGTACCAGCACCGACAAGCTGTTAGCGCTCACGGCAGACGGGCACCGACTCCTTTCCTCCTCGTACGGAATACTTACCAAGCTCGCAACTTGGCAACCCAAAAGCAACCCCACCAGCGCCACCAACTCCAGGCAAATCTGCCGCTATGGCATGCATCCACCGTATGCAGGGAGTCATCATCGTCGTCTGAAGCAAGGTTGAGCGGTGGGTTAGCATTTTTGGCAGTCTGGAGCCCGAGCAGAGACGGCCGAAACTCTGGGCGCGTCCAAGTATGTAGCCGGAGCAAGAAGGCCGGAGCAAGAGGGGTTGCGGGTAGGTAGGTTTGAAGAGGAAGAAGGGAGGGGAAGACGGAAGATGCATCAAGTACTGAAAGCCTCAAACCCAAAAGGAAACGGATAGAACCATCATCACCGTTACCGATACGGACATGGACGCATGTTGAGCTACCGTAAGCTAGCAGACGGCATGGCGTCCGAAAAAGGCCAGATCCAAAAGGTACCTTGTGCGCAGAAGAGAATTGTTACGATACGCCGAAACGGCAAAAGGGGGGTCGGACCGTCCCCGTACTCCGTAATTGTCGCTCATGTCTCATCCACGCCTCCCTCACACACATCAGCGGCGACCTGATACGACTCCGTGGTGGCTCCTCGTGTTTCCAGCGCAAAGGCCAGCCTCCCTCCGCCACACAAAGTGCCACCCCTTTTTTGGAATGTCTCCTTTCAGGACCGTGTGCGTGTTTCCGACGGGGGCCAAGGATATGCATGGATCTGTTTCGGTGGGGGGGTCTGACATTGGAGGACCTGGCTGAACACGAACTGAGGCTTGGACATGCAAGCGTCGTTTGGTTGCCTTTTTTGTGCATCTATTTTGGGGCGCTTACTACTCTGTACTATGTGTGAATTCAAGTGGCCTTTGGGCGCACAATAGTGCATTTTCGGTGCATTCTTGGATACTATGTACATAAATGGCGATGCACAGCACCGCAGCAATGCAACCGTCTCCGTCACCGCCACCGCCCGACTCTCGCGACCGCCTCCAATTCCAAGATGCTCATGGAAGTACCCTAGGTACTAGTTTGCTGCAAGTCATCCTCTGCTCACCTAATGCTAGGTAGGTACCTCGTCCGTCGTCTCCCAATGCCCAGTGCTGCTGGCTTCTCGTAATGGAAAAGAATCCGAGACTACGGAGTACAAATGGTACAAAGAAGGCCCTGTATTCCGTAATCACTCCGCCGTTTCTCTCAGCCAGCCAGCCAGCCAGCCACTCAGTCCGCTCGCCAACTGCCAACTCAGAGCTCCAGCTCCATTGAGCTTAGACATTCGTCCACCGTTTAGCCTTGCGTCCTCGGATCACATCCCCGCCGTCGGAATGCCGCGCTAACTAATAATAATTAGCGAGGCGCCCGTTCTGTCGGCCGGCCGGTGTCCATCCGGGAGCCACCCGGGGCCGTCCCTTGGCTTCCGCGCCTGGCCCAATCCATGATCCCATCTCCTGCCCATCCGCGCAAGACCATTCCCGCCCGGCGGAGGCGGGAAATCTGAGCAATCTACCCGAGGAGGGTTTCAAAGAGCAAAGGAATGTATCACGACCGACTGATTGCCCTCGCTGTCTCACACGGTAAGCAAATACAGAGCTTACGAATATACTTTGTACAGATATCTACCTCGTACCTGTAGTGTCGACGAAACTGCATTCATTCCATCTCTCCCTTCCGCAACAACCTCCCACTCTCCTCTGTCAGCACCGTCATGGTACCCTGCCGGCATTATAGTTTTGTTCATTGACATTCCAGACTCTTTCGACGCACAGTCGGCCCCAGCAATTTCCCTTCCACCCCTAGTGTCATCTCACCTTATCTCATCTCATCTCGCACCCTGATTGAGCAAACGGGTTAATACTGTTCCATACGGGCCACCAAAAGACAGACAGACCCCGGAAGAAGAAGCAGCGGAGGAGACGCCAGAGTAGGAGGTTCCCTCTCCAACTTCACATTCCGATCCTGGATAAAAACACCGAGCCTGAGCATCGTCGCTCATACAATCCCCACATGCAGTCGCCCGTCCCCCACGCAATTCTGACCGCCATCAGTAGTACCGAGGCCGAGATGGCTTCGCATGGCGGACTTGATGTTGAGTAGGGCCAATCCGGTTCACCATGACCTTGCCGTTGGTTCCCGTGAGCGGTGAAGGCGTGGAGTGTCGACCAACAGGCCCTTGCCCTCGCATTGGCATCTGCTAACTATTATCTCGTTGGCGTCGGCGTAGCCTTGGTGGAGGACTGGGGAAGGTAGTATTCTTGAAGTGAGCGAGGTTCTATTTCTGAGCTTCCATGTTCGGCGATGCCGACGCAGAACAGCCAAGCATAGACCTGGACGACGAATTCTTATCCCAGGCGAACGGAAACACAAATCGCGGTCAGGTAGCATTCATACAGTGACTGTTATACCCGTGCCAAATAGCATGATACCAGTAACGTGCTTGCTGGGTGATGCGCCTAGACCAGTAGGCTGTCATGTACTCCATGACCTGATCCTAAGTATGCCTAAGCCTGAGCTTGCAGTAGAGAAGGTTGTATTAGAGCTTTATCCTATTAGAAGCTATAGTCGTAGGATTTAGTGTCAATCTATTTACATGGCTGCAAATGTGAACATGGATAATTGCGACCAAAGTGCAGGACTTCAGGTCCTACATGGCGCAAGTGATGGCACGAGTTGTGACTTGAGTCATGATAAAAAACCGCGAATAATTGACAAAATTTCAATACTCGACAACAACTGCAGCAAAGACACAAACATCATTCATTGCAGCGAGGATCCCTCCCTTGTTGAAAAAGACTGGCCGTTATCCATATTGTTGGCCGAAATACCCTAGAGTAACTCAACCAAGCCTCGACTTCTGTGGCTGGACCCCTGTGGCTGTGCACACATGAGCCACCCTACGTAATGCCCATCTGGTGCTGCCCCGCAATCGCCGGCCCCGGAAGGATGATGCCTCGCCCAACGGGTCATCATCCCGCTCACATGACATCGATTAGCCGCCAAACCTAGACTCCTAGAAACGAACTGCGACAGACATCTGTAGGCCTAGACTAGATATCACAACCGCATCCGGAACCACATCGCCGCCGCGCAACCCAAGAACCTCCTTCTCTTCGATAACCCCCCACCTACAGTGCGTCGCCCGCCCATCATGAACCGCCGCCAGCAAGCCCGCGACATGCAGATCGAGTTCGAGGCCCGCATGCAGGCCAAGACGGCCCGCCGCGAAGCCCAAAAGGCCGGCCAGAAGGACGCCCAGCTCAAGAAGCAGATCCAGAACCTCCTCAAGAAGGGCGAGACCCAGAAGGCCTACCAGAAGGCCAAGCTGCTCCTCACCCAGCAGTCCTTCGCCCACGAGATGGACCAGATGGCCGACATGATCGAGGTCTCGACGAGCCGCATGGTGGCCACCAACGCCCAGAACCGCATGGCGGAAACCATGGCCCAGGCGTCGCGCACCATGAACAAGGCCCAGCAGCGCAACAACCCCGAGAAGGTACGTGCCCGTCGCCGTCGCACTTGGTCCCCCCCCTCCAGGAGATGGAGCGGGTGCAGCTGGACTAACACCCTCCCGCCGCGGTTCCTTAGGCCCTCGTCGCCGTCGAGACGTTCAAGCAGCAAAACGAAGAGCAAGCCATGTCCAACGGCATCTACATGGACGCCTTCAACGAGAGCACCTCTGTCCAGGCCGGCGAGGACGCCGTCCACGAGCTCCTCGGCAAGCTGGCCGACGACGCCGGCATCGAGTTCGACCAGCAGCTGCGCCAGGCCGCCCCATCCACCGTCGACCCCCAGGCCGCCACGGAGCCCACGGAGCCCACGGCCGAGGAGGAGGACAAGCTGCAGCAGCGGCTGCGGGCCCTGCGGGCGTAGACGGGACGGGATAGGAGGGCGGGTTTACATATATAGTGAGGTGTTTGCATCGTGCTACGGGTTGTGGTCAAAGTTTAAACGGCTGATATTTCCCTTGGATTCGCGATTTGGCGCTTGGGGGGTTTGGGAGGAGAGACAGATAGTCCTTTTATCTTTATACTTGAGCATGGATCATATTGATCATTATCGGCTTCGTGCGCCGCATACAAAACTGATACGTTTCTTGTTCTAGCATTTGCCATGCATTTCATGGGACCCTTTTCCCTTGGCTTTTCTTTACCATGACTCTTAACATGGAACCCGTGTCTTTCCTGGAAATACCATTCGTTCTTTGTCTGGACAGACAGACAACCCAACGCCTCATTACATATAAAGACTCGCTACGGCGGTAATGTCCCGCTTGATCATCTCCTGCGCCTGCTGCATTTTCTGGTAGAGCTCCGGGTCGCCCACGATTCTTGCCGCATTCTTGACTTCGCGGCATGTCTCATCCAGCCGGGTGATGGTCCGGACAATGGTTCCCTCCAGAACGTCCGTCAGGCCCGTGATATTCTTGAAGCTCATGCCCCTGGCCCACTCGTATACCACCTCCATAAGTCCGAACCGCGGCCGCGAGACGAAGTCGTTTGAGTCATCAGCCGACTGGATCACCTGCAGCCTTGTCTGGACGTCGTTCACCTTCTCCGAAATGGCGACGATGGTGTCCCGGCCTCGCTCCAGATTGCCGGTCAGAGCAGGCTCCGTGTCTGTCTTCTCTTGGAACACGAATGCCGACAAGAGGGCCGCGATCTCGGCGGGTTCGTAGTCGGCGAGGACGTTGTCGAGGATGAGCTCGGTAAGAACAAGCTCGTCTCCCGAGTGGACTTCGCAAGCGACCTTGCCCTTGAGCTGGATACGCGTTGCATCGTCGATGAAGCCGAGCTCCTTGAGCACCTGCACACGCTGCTCGTAGTCAGGCAGTAACTGAAGGTTCTGATCCGAGAGGGAGTGCTTAAGCTGGGAGATATGCTCCTTGATGAGCCACTCGTCGTGACACATGGCAAACTGTAGCGCAGTTAGAGTCAAGACCACCAGCGGAAGGGAAGCGGCCCACTTACATGCTTCAAAAAGTCGGGACATTTGGTGGCGGGTGAGTTGGAGATTGTCTTGACGAGGTCAATCCTCTGCTCGACCAGTTCCTGCAGTTGCAGCTGCTTGATCCGGCTCAGGTCCACCTCGTCCATCCGGTCGTCCCACGAGCTGCATATCTCATGAAGCCGCTCCTTTGCAAGTTGATAGCCGTCTCCGCCCTGGAATATCTCTGGGATGATGCCCTTTGAGACCCATTTGGTCAAACATTCCACATCGCCGAGGGGAACGTGCACAGTCTTGGTCTGTACCTGCCTCTTGGCCTTTGGGAGTTGATGGAGGTATTTCCTGTACGAGGGGATAAACGGTAGCTGATCAGTGGCGTCGCGTCGTTCTCGAAGAGACTTTATGGCACAGATGTGGAGCGTTGGATCCTCTGTTGAGCTTTTGGTACTGAGGCCATCGGACAAAAGGATTCCCACAGACCGGACACCGTCCCAGTTGAAAACCACCAAGCGATGCTGGGAGAACATTCTGCGTCCGATTGGAATCATCAGCAGGCCCTTGTAAAGATCCGTCGTAAGTCGCTTGTAGTCTTGAGCCGCCTGGTGGCAGTCATCCATGGAGGCGTCGCAGGTGCTACACGAGTCTCGCTTGACCTTTGCCAGATCTGCTTGGGCCAGCTTGACATCCTTTTCGTGTTCGGGCAGAAGTTGCTGAGTTGCATGCTCTGAGAAACTGCGCTTGATCATTTCCTCAATCTTCAACGCCTCAACTCGGAGCAGATTCAGAATCATGTTGTACGTCAGCCTGAACTGGGACCGCAGCTTCGAAGGTTCGCCTAGGATCATGTTCCGCAGGTCTGTGACCGGTGGCGCATCGTCAGAGCTGCCAGGCGGTACAATGATGACCGATCCAACCGGATCCAAGCCACGTCGGCCAGCTCGGCCAGCCATTTGTGTGTATTCGCCCGGCAGGAGGTTTCGGAATGAATGACCGTCGTGCTTCCGGTATCCCGAGAATACGACGGTCCGGGTGGGAAGGTTGAGACCCATGGCGAAAGTCTCCGTGGCGAACAGCACCTTGACCAGCGTCTGAGCGAACAAAATCTCGACCAACTCCTTGACAATCGGCAATAGGCCACCGTGGTGCACGGCGATGCCTCTGCTCAAGAGCTCCCGCAGTCTGATAATCTGGGGAAGGTCCCTGTCTTCCGGCTTCAGGCGCGCAACTGACTTCTCGATGATCATATGGATACGGCTCTTTTCGTTGGCGGTGCAAAAGTCCTGGTTGCTGAGGGCGTCGGCATTTTCTTCACATCTCTTCTTGGAGAAGACAAAGATACACGCTGGGAGGAGGCTCTGCTTTCGGAGGAACTGGACAAGATGCACCCAAAGGTTCTTGTCCTGCGCTGCTGAAGAGAACCCACCAGAGCGCCCCCCGCGGCCCATGTGGCCAGGAGCGTGACTCGCCCGAGGAGGTCCTCCACGGCCTCTTTGTTGTCCGCCTCCTCGCTGGGCGCCTCCACGTTGGCCGCCTCTCTGGTTTCCTCCTCGTTGAGGGCCGCCTCGCTGCCCGCCCCGAGGGTTGCCTCCACGAGTAGCGACAGTGGTTTCCGCAGGCCTTTGCTTGTCCTTGCCCTGCATTGCCTGGTGCGCATCCTTCCATCCCTTCTCGATGAACTTCTTCTCCGAATCCACAATCTTGTGTATGTTCTTCCCGGCCCATAGGTAGTGCTCTAGGGGCACAGGTCGCTTTGGGGTTGAAATCACATAAATGTCCTTTTGCTTTGTCCTTCCAACCCAGGAAGCAAACTCGTGCGTGTTGGGGACTGTGGCGGATAGGAGGATGAGCGAGACATGCTCTGGCAACATGATGATGACCTCCTCCCATACGACACCTCGTTCAAGGTCGTTGACGTAGTGAACTTCGTCGAAGATGACAAACTCGACATCGCGGATCACGTCGGCTCCGCGGTAAAGCATACTGCGTAGAATTTCCGTCGTCATGATCAGGCAGCTGGCCTCTGGGTTGATCTGGACATCACCAGTCAGGATGCCAACCTCGTCGAAAGTCTCTCGGAAATCGCGGAATTTCTGGTTGCTCAGGGCCTTGATGGGGGAGGTGTATATGGCCTTCGTCATATGTTTGGCTGCCAGGGCGATAGCATACTCTGCCACCACGGTCTTGCCGGCCGAGGTGTGTGCCGCCACGAAGACAGAGTCGCCATTCTCGAGGTGGTAGACTGCCTCCTTCTGGAATGTGTCGAGCTCAAATGGCCAGTCCATGGCCATGTCTGGCACCAGGTCTCTGAAGTTGGACATGTCGTGGTTGATATCTACCATGTGTGCCCACTCGCGACCGGCCTTTCTAGCGCTCGAGGCAGCGAGGACGCCATGGGGCTCCAGGGCTGGGAACTCAACGGGAAGAATGTCGTCGATATCGTCATTGTCATCCTCTTCGGGGTCATCAGTGACTGGAGCCGGCTCTTCATCGCGGGTTTCGTCATCTCCTCCATTATCTACCTTGGCGTCCTCGGGGTCCTCCTCGAGCACCTGTTTAATGGCGTTGGCGTCTTCTTGGTCAACAATGGTCGCCTTCTTGGCGAAATCGATCCCCCTGCTCATGCCAGGTGCGGTCTCGAGTAGCCCACCCTCTTTTCCCAGCTGAATCACCCTCTCCAGCTTGTTGCCCGTCCCGCTCGCATCACCGGTAGTACCGCCTGAATGAATCTGGTCCTCGAAGGCCGCCGTAGCCTCGATACCGTCAATCCCACCCGGCGCGAAGGGAAAGAAGCCTGCGGCGCCTCTCACAAAATCTGCCCGATTTGCAGGCTTCCGCAGCAAGCTGGTGGAGTTCTTGGCCGTGGCACTATTCGCCGGCACAGTAACGTTCTTGTACCCTGTCACCCTGCCTTCCAGACCATGCCGCTGAAACCTCGTTAGGGTGCGGGTATGCGGAGGGGTGAGCTTGAAGAGGGAGGTGTAGTCTGCCTCGAAGTCCCAACGCTGCTGAAGCCGGTTGAGCCACTCTGGGGAGAACTCGGGCGAGGGCGAGAGCAGCAGATCCTCTAGGCGTCGCTTGAGCTCCGAGGGGTCTTGCGCTTGGGGCTGACGACGGGCGTTTCCAGGGAGCAAGCCGCCCTGAGACTCTCCCAGAAGGAGATCATCTATGCCACCCATTGCCACGAGTTTGCGAGGCAAGAAGAGCAGGAAAATCTAGGTTGGTGAGCTTCGATGCATAGGATGGTTGAAGGTGTGTTGAAGGCGGCTGCGACATGCCCCACCATTGAACTCGGAGACGTGACGTGGGGGATACTTGCGCCAAAATTTGCTTGTGGCTACCCTGTACATGGGGCACAAAAACTAGGAGCACTTTGAATTCACTACCCAACTACTCATTCATCACGTCTCCAGTTGTATATATCAAATGGCAGCCCCTTTATATGTAGTTCCCCATCACAGACAAAGCCTGGGGCTCACGCGTTTCGCGTCTCCCGTATCCTTTCTAAGTCTGTCCGACGGCTGCTCTTATGCCACAACGCAAGGGTCCAAGTCAAGATACGCCTCATCGAATACAAAGTCGGATTTCCTTTGTAAATAGACGTAATCACCGTACTCTACATCGCAGAAATACCTGATTTATGCAGATACATAGATATATCATTAATAAAGATGGGCGTCGAGACCTGGCTGTACACATGGCAACACGGAATACAATTACAATTCACTCCCCTTCCGCACGTCTATAACAAAGCGGTGGCCACGTACGCCCAGTCTGTATGCAGCCCTGCTTCACCCGGAATTCCACCCCGGAAGCGCCATGGGCATAGCAAGCTATCATTTGCTACCCGCAGCGCACAGGCATGGTTGCCCCGAGACATCAACACCTATCAGCTTCCTGCAAGTCCCTTACAACAAACGCAGCAGCTTGGCGGCGTAGTCCTCGATCAGCTGCTCGGTGGGGAAGCTCATCTCCTCGAGCTTCTGGGCGTAGGGAGTAGGAACATCAGCACCGGTAACTCGCGCGGCGGGGGCATCAAGGTAGTCGAAAGCGTACTCCATGCTCAGGGCGAGGATCTCAGAGCTGACACCGTAGGCGGGGAAGCCAGACTCGACAACGAGGAGACGGTGGGTCTTCTTGATGGACTGGACAATGGTCTCAAGGTCAAGGGGCTTGACGGATCGCAGGTTGATGACCTCGACGTCAACGCCGTACTTCTTCTTGAGGTTCTCGGCGGCGGTGAGGGACAGGCCGACGCAGCGGGACAGAGTGACGAGGGTCAGGTCCTTGCCGGAGCGCTCGATCTTAGCCTTGCCGAAGGGGAGCACGAAGTCGCTCTTCTGGGCGGCCTCGGACATGGGGAAGGACTGGCCGTACAGCAACTCGTTCTCGAGGACGACAACGGGGTTGGGATCGCGGATGGCGGCCTTGAGCAGACCCTTGGCATCCTCGGCGCTCCAGGGAGAGACGACCTTGAGACCGGGAATGCTGCCGTACCAGGCGGAGTAGTCCTGGGAGTGCTGGGCACCGACACCGGAGGCGAAGCCGTTGGGGCCACGGAAGGTAATGTTGCAAGGCTGGATGCCACCGGACATGTAGAGGGTCTTGGCGGCCGAGTTGATGACCTGGTCGATGGATTGCATGGCGAAGTTGAAGGTCATGAACTCAACCTACAAGGAGAGGCGCATACTCGATTAGACAAGGGCGGGCAGGGCGCTGCGAGGCCGCGGGATCAAAGGAGGCACTTACGACGGGGTGGAGGCCACTGAGGGCAGCGCCAACAGCAAGACCGGTGAAGCCGCTCTCGGTGATGGGCGTATCAATCACGCGTTTCTCACCGAAGCGGTCGAGAAGACCCTTGGTGACCTTGTAGGCGCCGTTGTACTGGGCGACCTCCTCACCGAGGACGAAGACCTTGTCGTTGGTCTCGAGCTCCTCGGCAAGAGCCTCGTTGAGGGCATCTCGGACGGTGTACTCCTTGACGCCGGAGGCGTTGTCGGCGTAGGAGCGGCATTGGGAGGAGCCGAAGAAGACAGGACGGGCGAGAGCGGCGCGCTGGGCGAAAGCGGGAGCAGCGGGCGCCTTGGAGAAGGCTCGGGTCGAGGCAGCTAGGCGAGCTGCGGGTCGGAGGAGGCGGGACATGGTGATGGTGGTTGGAGGTGGCGTGAGCTGTTGGGGACGAAACGGCGGCCAATTGTCGCGGAAGGGGGCGAGGACGAGTCCGAAGCACGGGAGCGAGACGGAGACGAGTGCAGGAGATGCGCAAAGCTTCTTCCCGGTCGTCGTCGAAAGGTGGACGTGGGAATGGCAACAGGCGAGGGAAAAAGAGAGGTTGGAGATGGTTAGAGACGGGGACGCTCGAACTGGTTGAGAGGGAATTTCACCGAGTTGAGGTAGACTAGGAGATGGATGCTCTCCGGCCAGCTTTTTTTTGGGGCCTGTCGGTACGTATCGTCCCGTCCGCGAGGTACCTACAGGCGTCATACGTTTTCGCATGGCGATCCAGGTACCTGGGAGAAAGAGACACCGAGCAAACCTCCGCTAGCGGCTCAGCGCTCGGTGCAGCTTTATGCCTCCCGCCCCCGCCCAGGGCCACTAGGTTGCTCGCCGGTGCCCTGGATGCGCCTTGTGAGTGCACCGGAGCAGCTTGTTATGGGGGGTGCCAGACGCGAAAACCCGCTAATTAAGTATGCTCGGCCAGAGGATCATCTTCATACATAGGTGAGCAGCACTTTGTACAGTAGTTTGCAGCGCGCGACCCAGTCTACCAGTCTGTTGGGGGGGATTTTGGGGGCGCGGGCCAGGAGATCTCCCCACCAACAACGGCCATCGGCGAACGGATTTGAACCACGCAACCGTGATAGACGATAAGGAGGCAGTAATGGAAAGGCATGCGAGCATTCTACTTTTACTCTACTGCGCAGCTTCAAGCCCTCTAGACGGATTGCACTGACCGAGCTTACTAGTATGCCGATGTCGACGGAGAATAAAGACTCCGAACCGACTTCCATGTGCCCCCCACCTCGTTCCGATAGGCCTAGTCTACTTATTAAGTAGTTACATACGTGCTGACTAGTAAAACTTCGACCCGACCCAGCACTCACGTTGTGATGGCATCAAAATCGCTCCTTTTTGCTGCATGTCGCTTATGGCACCAGCACAAAACAGCGACATTGCTCAAACGCACCCATCGTAACGCTCAATTGCACGTCTCGAATCTTCGGCATCTTGAAAAATCCTTTTAGGTGACGACCCTCCAATATATATATATACATCAAAAGTCATGAGGACCCTCGCCGTGCCAGCGTCCCGATGTCTACCCAGCCGAGTAGATTACAATTATATTTGTGGAGTGGCCGCCTCTATCCTCTTGAACAGTCCTGCTTTTATCGGGAGCTCGTGCTATCCATCATCCCGCCGGCTCTAGTTTCTCTCATCCCCTAGCTTCGAGTTCAACCCTTTACGCCTCGGGCTTGCGGGCAACCATGAGGTACATGGGGGTAAACAGGTTGTCTCGTCCGCCAGCAACCAGACAGTCGGCAGCCACGGCGAGACTGTCAGCCGTCTTCTTGGTGCCAGCCGGCGCCAGCTTCAGCGTCTCCAAAACACCGGCCAGACCGTGCGCAATTGTTCGGCCCCAGGCCGTCATCCGCACAATGGTGAAGATATCTCCCATCGACTGGATGTATCGCAGCTCACCAGACAGAGGCCAGTACCAGGGGAGCGGATCGGGGCGGACAGCCATATCCTCGTGGTGCAGCATGTCAAAGCCGGAGTCGTTGATCGCATCCAGGGCCTCCGAAACCTTGCACATGTTGGAGATGCCGTCGCCCTGCTCGATGCCCAGGCGGATCTCGCGGTGGCGCAGGTTGTCGTTGTCGTACTCGTCGGTCATCAACCACTCGTACACGCCAAACACGCCACCAGGCTTGAGAACACGGAAGATCTCGCTGTAGATGCCCTTGAGAGTGGGGGCATGGACGGTGGCCTCAATGGCGTAGACGGCATCGAAGGAGTTGTCAGGGAAGGACATTTGCTAAAATGAGGGGTCAGCCGGAGCTCTGCGTATATTCACATGCGACGGAGGCTGAACCGACCATGAAGTCACCCTTGACAAAGGCCAGCTGGTTCGACAGACCCTCCTTGTGAGCATAGTGGGTGGCTCGCTGGATCTGGTAGTCGTTGTTGTTGAGGCCGGTGATGTGGGCGCCAGTGAACTTGGCGATCTCACGAGCAGGGCCGCCAACACCGCAGCCGACATCAAGCACCTTCATGCCCTCCTTGATACCGATGCTGTGGGCCAGGTAGTGTTCATGGCGGGCAATGGCCTGGTAGAAAGGCTCGCCCAACGAGAAACGGCAGAAGTGGAATGACTGGCCCCAGCCGTACTCGTAAAGGTCGGTCGCAAGGTTGTAGTAGCTGTGGTGCACTTGGTTAGCCGTCAATCCCAGAAGACCGACCAAGGGCAACTTACTGCCTCGTCAAGGTCGCGTACTCGGCGGTTCGGGCCTGGAAGCTTGTGTTAGTTTTCAATAAAAACCATTCCTTTTCGAAGGGATGGAGGGGTAAAGGCGTGTTCGTACAGCGCGCTCCTCAGGAGTCTCGTTCTCAGCGGGCTTGTTGTCCCAATGCTTGAAGTACTCGTCGACAGCGGCCTGCTTCGCTGAGCCGCCCTTCTTGAACATGGCAGCAATTCCACCGCGAGCCTGAGCCGAGGTGCCGTGCATGGCCTTGTTGAAGTCGGCATCGCGCTGGTGATCCTCGCGCTCGAGGTTGGAGGCAGTGCTAGAGGCCATGTTGAATGTGAACGGAGGGCTGGAAGAGGGGAGAAGAGCTGCGGAAAAGAAGGCAGATCAAGGAGCTCCGGCGAGAGAGAGGTGGATAGGGAAGAAGAGAGAAACTGAACGGCGGGATCAAGGGCAATGGAGACAATTGCACTTGGGAGAGGGAGGCGGCGTCCGTTTTAATGGCGACGGGTAACGGAGGTACGGCATTTCCAACAAATTTCAGGGCCCTCCCCTGACTGGACGATGCTCTGCACCCAATCTCAATTGGGGACTGAGCAAGGCTCGGGCGCTATGCCGTGTATGGATTAGCAGCGCGGCTCGTTGCTTCTGCGTCGGGGGGCAAGCTTCTGGAGGGAGAAGGTACATGCAGCCCCCGCGGAATCCTAGGCGCAGCTAAAGTACCATCACACAGCGGTGAGAAAGACACGAGATACGAATACGAAAGCGTCGCGATACGAAAAAGAGAGGGAGAACAAGAGTAGCGAGCCAAGAGGCGCGGCCCAACGTACAAATGAGCGCCTCTCCTTTCGGTAGGAGATGCTCAGCAACGAAATGACATTTGTGCATCTCTCTATCTCAGTTCCTAAGTAATTACCAGCAGCTACACATCTGCTAATCTGGGGTGTGGGTGAGATGCCCCAGGTTTCCCTCGGGGGCTTCCTCTTGTTATAGCCAGGTAAATCGGATCAAATGATCCCATCCTGATCTCATAGACTCATGCCATGCTTGCCGAGCAGTTCGGCCGAGAAAGAGGAGTTGCGGGTTGAAGTCGTACGTTCAGGCGGCACTTGGATGGCTAGGTAGGTACTTAGTTATCTAGCCAAGGTAGACATGATGCCACAGACATCAACCAACGGCGAGGTGCGCACCGTCCACCGGGGACGAGAACTAATTGCAAGACCTGGGGAGCGAGTTATCGACCAATGACAATGGACGCGCGGTTGCGACGGGCCCTTTGAGATGGACGGGGTCCGGCGATGCAATTGGAGTCCTACTGGACTCTTGGTTCTTGGTGTTGCTTCCCCGGTGGAGAATGCGTTCTCTTTCTCGAGCAGGCCATTTCCGAGCTCGAGGGAATTGGGTAATTGGGAAAAGGAAATGCTAAGCACTGGGGGGTTTCCTCATTATTTTCGTTCCTCAGCACCTGTTCCTCGGGCCAAGCAGGGTCGTCATGTCCCCTGTCCCCTGCCACAGCGCGCCCAGACAGGTTTTTGCCTCCCAGTGCTAGCGCTTATCGATAAGATTCCTCCCAATCTTTTCTGCCCAGTGGCTCGGCCAACACCGCCTTACATAATGCGTGCGCCAAGGATCTTTGCCTTGGGTGGTGACTAAATTTCTCCAAGTCCCAGTCCCACGTACGTCCCGCGACTGTAAAAGTTCCCTGGCGCCCCATCACGACACCATCTGCGCCGCTCTCCATCAGTCCACATTCCCGCGATGCCGCCTCAGATCAAGCAGGACCTCAACCGTTCGGGATGGGAGTCTACCGACTTTCCATCCGTGTGCGAGACATGCTTGCCTGACAACCCGTATGTCAAGATGCTCAAGGAGGACTACGGCGCTGAGTGTAAACTGGTAAGGCTCTCATCCGGTCCCTGGCTTACTGTAGCCATTCGCGGCTGACTGACAATGGTTCGCAGTGCACAAGACCCTTCACCGTTTTCAGTTGGAGCGCCGACCGCGCTCACGGCCGCAAGAAACGAACCAATGTCTGCCTGACCTGCGCGCGACTCAAGAACTGCTGCCAATGTTGCATGCTCGATCTCTCCTTCGGCCTGCCAATCGTCGTGCGTGACGCCGCGCTCAAGATGGTCGCCCCGGGGCCACAATCCGACATCAACCGAGAGTACTTTGCCCAGAACAATGAGAAACTCATCGAGGAAGGAAAGGTTGGGACGGAGGAGTACGGCAAGACGGACGAGAAGGCGCGCGAGCTGCTGCGACGTCTCGCCAATAGCAAGCCCTACTTCCGCAAGGGCAAGACTGTCGACACGGACGCTGCTGAGGGCGCGAGCGGCGGGAAGGTTGCCGTCGGCGCTGGAGTGGGGGCACCGGGTCCCATTCGGACGCGTGATACCAAGGCGGCCTTTGCCGCGGGAGCCAAGGCCGGCGGCAAGGCACGACAGGCATTTCCAAGTGCTGCTCAACTGCCTCCCAGCCCACGCGACTGGCTACCCCCGCAAGACAAGAACGTCATGTCGCTCTTCGTGACCGGCGTCGAGGACGACCTACCCGAGTTCAAGCTTCGCGAGTTCTTCAAGGCGCACGGCAAGATCAAGAGCCTGGTTTGCTCCCACATGTCACACTGCGCATTCGTCAACTACGAGACGAGGGAGGCGGCCGAGAAGGCGGCAGCGGCGTGTCAGGGTCGCGCCGTGATTGCGGGATGTCCGTTGCGGGTACGATGGGGAGTCCCCAAGGCGATTGGCACCATGGACAAGGAGCAGCGATCTCAAATGCTCCATGATGCCAGGCAGCGTCAGGCAGCATCCAAGGGTCAGGGCCAGCGGGCAATCGAGAGCGGCCCCGGAGGTTCTGGGAACCCCCAAGGCGAGAGTCAACCAGTGGCTCTCGCACCGCCCCCGGGAGCGGCCGACGTGCCCAACTACGCCAGTCTCTCTGGGAATTAAAGATGGCAGCATGGCTGTCAACTGTATGTGTTCGAATTGGCGCATTGTATGCTTGTGGCGTTTGGGGTTTAGGCAAATGGCGCCATAGGATAGGCGGGCTTCACCGGCGAAACGGGACCCAGGGGAACCACACCAGGAGAATCGGAACAGGGGATGGACAACGATTTGAGCCATGGAGGTAGAGTGATGATGATCATTTTAGGCATTATTCGGCGGGTATCATGACAATATTGTTACATGTTCGTACAAGATTGGCGCTGGTTCTTTATCTGCATCCGCAGCCACCCCCTTGGACGGAGCCGTTGCCAGTCGTCTTAATGGATTCGTTGTCTCCTCTCTCAATGTGTTCGTGTATCCTCAATTCTAAAAGTTTCACCCATGTCAGCCCACGAATCCTCAAACCAACCGGTGGTCGGTGGTTGGTGCATGTCCTCCGAGGTTGCAACGTACTGTACCGGTCCTGTCCTTGCTCAATCTTCTTGCCCTGCACGACGTTCTCGCGGAGAACCTTGGCAACCGCCTGGGCGTGTTGGATGGCGGCGGGCACGCTGTCGTCGGAGGGATCGAGGGAGGCATTCTGGCGGAACTCGTTGCGGATCTGGCCTTGGGCGGCTGCGAGGATGGGGGCGTCGCCTATCATGTCGGAGCACTAGGGTTCAGCTCAGGCTCGTCCAGTGCGATTGTCCCTTTGAAGCGACCGAGCGGGGGAGGTTCCCCTCTCTGGAGAGGAAGAGAGGGCAAGGAGACGGCAAGGAGACGGCAAGGAGACGGCAACGGAGTGGTGAGGGTTGGTTGAAGAGCGCACCTTGGAAGGCAATTCTTGCCGACCGCATCAGGCTTCGGTAAGCAGACAGAGCCATGGCCATACTGACGGTTGGCGTGGTTCTCGAGTTGTGACAATTATCTTGGGGGCAAGCGGCTTCTTTATTTCGTGGTGTTTGGCTCGGGCGACTGTGGTCGTGATAGTCGATGGCGATGGCGGATGATGAGATGAATGGGAGAATGAAAAAAGTTGCCTATGATAGCCGCCTGAGTGGCGGACAGGACTCCAGCCTCTAGTACCCGACTTCGCTGCCGTTGTAGTGGCTGTAGCGGCCTGGCAGTACCACAATAGCGGTTGCCGGTGGGACATACGGCGCCAACGACAGCGCTGTTACCCGCCACAGAAACGTCGGGTCCAACCCCTCCCCCCACCAAAATGCTAGTTCACCCAGTCGGCGGGGGAGGAAAAAAAACGTGAAATGGCCCAAAATCCATGGGGAATTTTTCTTCTTCATTCTGACAACCCACCACCCACCCATCCACACAAACCCTCATTCAACCATGGCATCCGTGGCAACCGTTACGCTGCCTCTGCCCGCCCTCCCCAGCGGCTGGAGCGCAGACAAGGACTTCAAGGCCGTCGGCCAGCTGTCCCAGGCCGTCCAGCGCAGCATCGAGCCCGTCGGCCCGCACTTCCTCGCCCACGCCCGACGAGCCCGCCACAAGCGCACCTTCTCCGAGGATGACCGCATCCAGGCCCAGGAGAGCGCCAAGAACGTCGAGGACGGTGACGAGAGCGATGCCAGCGAGGCCGAGGACCCTATGATGCTCCAGCGCGAGGCCAAGGACTGGAAGGTACGTCATCTGTCGCCCTTGTCACTGCGATGCCCTCGCCGTTGCTGACCAGCCTGCTTCCTTCTAGTCCCAGGACCACTACAAGATCCTCGGCCTCTCCAAGTATCGCCACAAGGCCACCGAGGACCAGATCAAGAAGGCTCATCGCAAGAAGGTTCTCAAGCACCACCCCGATAAGAAGGCCGCCCAGGGCCGTGTCGACGACGACCAGTTCTTCAAGTGCATCCAGAAGGCCACCGATATCCTCCTCGACCCCATCAAGCGTCGCCAGTACGACTCCGTCGACGAGGAGGCCGATGTCGAGCCCCCGACCAAGAAGCAGGTTCAGAAGGGCGACTACTACAAGCTCTGGAGCAAGGTCTTCAAGGCCGAGGGCCGTTTCTCCAAGAACCACCCCGTTCCCAGCTTCGGCAACGCCGATTCCCCCAAGGAGCAGGTTGAGGAATTCTACAACTTCTGGTACAACTTCGACAGCTGGCGCTCGTTCGAGTACCTCGACGAGGATGTCCCCGACGACAACGAGAACCGTGACCAGAAGCGTCACATGGAGCGTAAGAACACCAACTCCCGCAAGAAGAAGAAGGCCGAGGACAACCAACGACTCCGCAAGCTCCTGGACGATGCCTCTGCTGGCGATGAGCGTATCAAGCGCTTCCGTCACGAAGCCAACGCTGCCAAGAACAAGAAGCGTATCGAGAAAGAGACCGCCGAGAAGAAGGCCGCCGAGGAGGCTGCCGCCAAGAAGGAGGCCGAGGCCAAGGCCGCCGCCGAGGCCGAGCTTGCCGCCAAAGCCAACCGCGAGTCATCCAAGAAGGCCAAGGAGGCGGCCAAGAACGCTGTCAAGAAGAACAAGCGTGTGCTCAAGGGCTCCGTCAAGGATGCCAACTACTTCACCGCCGGCGACGCTTCTGCAGCCCAGATCGACGCTGTCCTCAACGACGTCGATGCCATCCAGGGCAAGATCGACCCTGACGAGATCGCAGCCCTCGCCGGCAAGCTCAACGGCCTCAAGGTTGCCGACGAGATCAAGGGCGTGTGGAGCGGCGAGGTCAAGCGCCTCGTGGACGCCGGCAAGCTCACGGACGGTGACATCAAGGTCTTGGCCTAAGCGTGCGATGAAGACGAGGAGATGGACGAGAGCGCAAAATAGAGAGCGGCAGGACGGTGAGAATCACCGTCTCGGGCTGCTGCGGGTTTTCTATACGATTTAGAGATTTGCAGTCATGGACATGTGATGGCGGATGCGTACTAGACGGCGCAATGCTTGGCCACAACGAGTCAACCGGTAATGGACTTGATGACAACATACAAAATGCTTCGGCGTTTACTCACTCTTTATTTCTCTCTGTCGCACGAACTGTTTCTGGTGAAAATGTGTTTTGTTGAGGGGTCCTTCATACTCGATATTGTAAGCCGACTGGAATCAACATATGGACCAAAGGGAGAAGATGCACACCTCGAGATGCGGTGCCAGCCGCCGAAGTTTCTTGATATGCTGCCCTTGCCTTGGATGCAAAGCGACTGTTGATTGTCGTTCCAGTCGTCCAACGCCTAGAACCAATTCGGGATATATTATCCAGTAGGTAGATATCTATGGATCCCCATTTCAGCGTTCCGATATGTTGGTCCCCCGCCTTTACTCGGATTCTCTATCTCGAGACTGCCCCAAAACCGTCTCGTAGATACAATTCCCTCCTCGCCACAGACATTGATGCTCTGATGTCTCTGCTGTCGTTACTTACCTAGACAGGGTTAGCCCAGCCCAGTCCAACCCGGCTCCGGCTCCGCCCTTGCGTCCCCACACAAAGTTCCCGGAGCTCCGCGGGGCCCGAACCAAAGATCGAAAGAGAGGCAGCAAACGAGGCCCGACGCACTAACAATCCATCTACCTAATACCTACGCAGAGTAAGCCGTCAGCTAAACCCATTCTCTCAGTCAGCTGTCGAGTTTCCCGAAAGTTGCCCGTTGACCAAAGGAAAAGGAAAGAAAAAAATACTTACTTACTTCCAGGGGAGCCCAAAACCCCCACAACCTTGTCAACAACGCAACGTTCGTTTCATCTTCCTGCTCCCAACTCTTCCCTTTCTTCCCGTAACGCAGCCCCCCCACCCGCAGTTGCCGCATGGAGCAGCAGTCCAGTCTCGGCCCCGCGCCGGCTACGTCCGCGGGATCCGACGATCCCACGCGCAGAGCTGTAAGTCAAGTTCTTGCCGGGTGACCTGATCTGATGCATGGTGCGGTACGACGTCGTTAGGCCACGGCCCAGCCTGTGTGCGCTGCATGGTGCTACCTCTTCTTGGTTCGGTCTTGTTTTGGCTTCCCGCTAGTCGTGGACTTGATGCCGTTGGTGCTACAACCACCCACATATCACGACTTACACGCTACGCATACACACATAGGCTCGGGCTGACACTTTTCTTCCTTGCCACATCTAGTGTGATCAATGCCGTCTTCGCAAGGTAAGAACATTCATATACACATACGTACCTTTAAGATCTCCCCCAAAAGCAGTTTTCTACCTGACCTTGGGTTTGTCGACTAACATGAACGGCCCTGACCGTGGCCCGTCTAGATCCGCTGCGATAAGGACTTCCCCTGCTCCAACTGCCGCGTCGCTAAGCGCAGCTGCTCGTCGACCGGCGTTGGCCAGAGAGTCAAAGAGCCTCGGCAACGAGTCCTCATCTCGTCCCAATAGTCCGTGTGCCTTCCCCCTCCTCGTCCTCGTCCACCCAGCCAGAGCCCCGGGAACTAACATCACGGCACGAACGTGCTACGCGCCCACAGTGAGAAGAAGATTGACCAGATCGAGGTCAGGCTCGCCAACATCGAGACCTTGTTGAGGGACCTCTCCGTCCGCCAGAGCTCGACCCCTGACAGCGGCTTCCGCTTGCACACTCCCCAGTCCGGCCCCGGCGTCCACATCGTCCACAACAGCCATGCCGTTCCCGCCTCCACCGTCGTCGGCGATAGCTCCGATAGTGAGTCGGCCTTTGGCGGCGATTCAACCCTTGCGGCCCATACCACCTTTGCCAGCGAGTTCCTCGAGTATGCCGTCGAGCGCACCTCGCTGCATGACATCGACCCCAACATGCGGGACGCCCTGGCCAACCTCCGGCAACTCGTCGAGCTGCAGAACCGACAGTCCATCAGCCACGGCCCTCGCTTCCCCCTCCAACAGCCGATGCCCCAGGGCGGCTTGGCCCAGCTCCGGATGCCCCCCATAGACGTCGTTGTAGGTCTCCTCAAGAGCATCAGAGGTAAGCCAGTGTACACCTCCGTCTGAGCCGTCTCGTCAGTGTTCCAGGTTTCGCTCTGATGCTGATCCCTTGGCCAAGCTGCACCCCCCGGGCTCTTCACTTTTGTCTGCTACTTTGTCGGAGTCGCAGACTTCTCCAGCCTGTGTCGCATGGTCTACTTCCCCGCCGAAGACTTCTCCGATGCAACGTTCGTCGTCGTCAACGCAGGACTTTACTACATGTTCTTGGAGCAGCACTCCTTTGCCACTGATAAGGCGATCAAGGAAGAGTATGAGCCGTACATCCAGATATGTCGAGTTAACCTCGAGACTGCCCTCGCCAACATGTCTCTCTTCATGTCTGCCAAGGTCGAAACCATTCAGGCTCTTCTTCTGGGAGTAAGTGACTTGAGTATATCCGCAGCAAGGCGATACAGGGACTGCAAAACGCTGACTTTTAGCAGACCATGTATGCCATTGACGTCTCCAGACCATCCGTCGCCTGGCATCTTAACAGCGCAGCCGCACAAATCTGCCAGACGGCCGGGTTCCATCGCAAGTCGACTTGCAAATCGGATCCAGAGACATACAAAATCAGGTCTCGCTTGTTTTGGTACATCTATACCAACGACAAGGCGCTCGCTCTGCGGCTGGGACGCGCACCCATGATACAGGATTGGGACGTCGATATCCCCCGAGGCTTCGTATTTGAAGGTGCCATGGGCGATGAGACTTCGGGCGTCGCCCTCATGTGGCTCAACACTGCAACCGTCCAAGGCAAAATTTACGTGGAACTGTTTGTCACCCTTCTTGCATTGTCGGACTCCCGGGAGACTCCACTGACGTTCCAAAAGATACAGCCCGGATGCCCTAGCACGACCACAGGCCGAACTAGCTGAACGAGCTCGCCTGCTGGCAGTCCAGTGTCGTCAGGTAGAGGCAGAGGCGAGTGAGGCTCGGAAAATGGCTGTTGCCTCGCTCGAGAGGATGAAGGCGTCCCATCTTGTCGACATTCACGTCAAGGGCGACGAGGTGCAATTGTTGGCGACAATGACCCTTGTGTTCCAAGCCATCCCTGCCCCAGAAGACTCTCAAAGTCGGTTCTGTGATGAGTGCATTGACATATCACGCCGGGCGATGCACAAACACCTGTCTTGCATGGAGCTAGTTCGACGCGAGGCCTACGCCAAGGCCATATACGTCCACTGGTACGTGTCCATATAGCCTAGAGCGGGCATGGCATCAGAGCTTGCTGACCCTGGATACAGGAACTTGCTGCTAACTCCCTTCACCCCATTCTTCGTCATATTTTGCTATGTCATCGAGACATCGTCGGCAGAAGATCTCCAGCTCCTTCATAGATTCACCGAAACAATCAGAGAAGCGGCTGAAACGTCCAAGGTGATGGAAAAGCTGTGGCGCTTATGCAACGTAATGAGCAACGTGGCGATGCTATATGTGGAGGCGAAATCGCACCAGCAGGAGGATCAGACCATGATCCCGATCGGGGACGAGTTTGACTTGTACCTCAGCCAGCTAGGATTCATGCCGAACGAGGAGCAGGCGGCAACGGGCCCTGAAAATGTAGCTGATGGAACGACGACGGGGAGCTCGCAGGCGGCTCCCATGGCGGACTGGTTTTCGGGAAGCCGTAATCTGCTGGGACTTTTGGAACAAGACATAACGCAAATAGGCGGGCCTCAATGGCCACAACCGGGGCCGATGTAAAGGTCGATGTGGACGGGCGATGAGGTTTAATGCTAATAGAAGAACTCCCGACTCCAGTTTGGACAAGAAAGAAAAAGCTCTTGTGGTCGTACGCTGTAGTAGTCGCATTGGCTTTGATGTATCAGTCCGTAGGAAACCTGGGATCGTAGACTTCATAGCCTTCGTCTTCGGTATCACTCTCCGCAGACAAGCCCTTCTGCAGACCCGGGTTCACGGTAGGAGGCTCAAGGACGTTGGCTGGCTTAGCGCCCTTGTCTGAGCCACTCGCCGGGCCATCGACGCGGGCGAAGGCGCTCTTGAAGCCGCTCTTCTTGAACCCTCCCTTCTTGAACCCGCCCCCTCCCGAGGCATTCGCAGCCTCCTGGCCAGGTAGCTTGATGCTGACGATGCCGTCGGCCTTGGCTTCTGCTTTCCGTGCACGGGAGCCGGCGTTGGGGTCGCGGACCATGGCCTTCATGTCCTTGAGCCGCTGCTTGTGGCTGTGGTCGTAGCTACCGAGATGAGCCTCGTAATCATTGACGCGCGCATACCCTTTCGAGCAAATGGTACAGTAGAACTTTTGGGGTAGCTGGAATGGGGTCAGTACACAAGGTATCGGCCGGGCTGTCTGCGCTTTGGGCCTTACTGGAGGCATCGTATCGTGGCTGCCGATGCAGTTGTGCACAAGAGTTGCGATAGTTGACGTAGGAATCGCGACGTTGTAGGTACGAACGAGGTTGAGTTTTAGCTGGAGTCGCGACTATTGATGCCATCCATGGATACCCTGAGCTCCCGGCGACTAGGCCGAACCAGGCTAGAGAGGGGCAGTTCCTGGGGCGTTTTGGTAGACCGAGACCGCTATCCAATCGAGTCCCAGCGGGTTTTGCTGACCGGGTTCAGGCGCCTCCAGTGACAACATTTTTATTTCTCCAGGGGGCGTCATCCCTCGGGTCTAGAGCGCTAATCCAACTCCAATCCCCGCCATCACCATCCCGCCCGTCCGTTCTTTTGGTCTCGTGAACTCTCTCACTCTCCATCTTCGTCACTCTAACCTGCCTCCCAAGCGAATGGCCAGTACCATGGACGCCGAAAAGTCGCCCAGCGCCTCCCAGGAGAGCTTCATACCGTTGACCCAGCTCGATCCCTCCCCCATCGACTCTCCTCCAGTAATGGTCGATGCCGAGGTTCCCACCGACTTCGACTTTCCAACACATCGATGCTATGACCCAAAGGCCGGTGGTCTGGGTGACTCGGCTACGATAAAGGCCCCTTCGGCTGGGGCTCCCGGTCTGAGTGCGAGCGCAAGTCTCGCCAGCTCAGCAGCATCGATAACTTCGGCGGCGACCGGCCCTGGTCCCATCTTCTACCGTTCGTCTCCCAATGCGATTGCTACTGGGTGCAATTGCCCAAAGCATCCAAGAGCCATATGCTAACTACCCAACCACAGTTATGCGCATCCAAAAGTTCTCGAGTTACGCAATGGGCTTCTTCACCTCTCTCCACCTCGCCAACGTCTCCCTCATCCCCGCCATCACTCGCTCCGTCGCCGGCTCCGAGACATATCTCCTCATGACTCGCGAGATATACCAAACGTCACTCACCGAACCTTTCCTAGTCGCCCTCCCCGTCATAGCTCACGTGGGCTCTGGGATTGCTCTGCGCCTGTTGAGAAGGTCCCAAAATTTGAGGAGATACGGGGGAGCCATGCCAGGAACAGCTTCCCCGTGGCCGTTTTTCAGCTACATCTCTATATCGGGCTATGCCTTCACCATCTTCTACACCGCCCATGTTTTCGCCAACCGTATCCTACCTCTACAGGTCGAGGGCGATAGCTCCAACATTAGTCTCGCCTACGTCGCCCACAGCTTTGCACGGCATCCCGTTATTGCTCAGATTGCCTACGTTGGTCTCCTGACCGTAGGCTGCGGACATATGATCTGGGGCCAGGCGAAGTGGCTCGGGCTTGCGCCTTCTACCAAGGAGGTACAGAGGGGCGGGAGGATGGCAGTCGAAAAGAAGAAGTACCGGAGGAGAAAGTGGTTTGGCATTCATGGCGCTTCCATCGGATTCGCGGCGCTGTGGGCAGTCGGTGGCCTGGCCGTCGTAGCAAGAGGAGGGCTGATGGATGGTTGGGTCGGAAAGGTGTACGATGATATGTTTGCGACGGTCGGACTATGACCAAAGCCGGGTGAGAAGATATGAGGTATAACGCATTGTGGGACGGAGTTGGGATTCATTTAGTCTACAGGTTCAGTGGGAAAACTTATACGTTAGATATATCATGTACATTGTGGAAATACCCCAGGTTTAGCATTGTTGAAAAAAATGGAAGAGCATGTTAGTGAACGAAGAGACGAGTTGACTGGACATATATTCTCGGAAGCGATTAAAAGCCAATCTGCACCACCATTAAAGGCACAACAGCCAGCACAGCTCTGGCTCGATAATAGATGAAACTCACGGAAAGAATAGCGGTGATCTCTTAAGAGTAATCATTATTTCTCGGCTTAATTAATGGGATGTGGCGGTAAGATATAGGGTAAGCGGGATGACGCAGCGTTATCGCAAGGCCCCAATCTGTCGCCACCGACATTTCCAACCTACCTTTGTATCCTCAACCTTTTCCAGCACCCCAAGTCCCTTGGCTGCCACGTAGGCTCCGTCCTGCACAGCCTAGATAGGATATCGCAAAATGGCATCAAAACGGAAGATCTCCGTTTCACTCACAGACGAGGACAGCCATCATGACTTCTTCCTCCAGGCGAAGCGGCGCCGAATCTCCCCGCCGATGACGGCGCCTGCTCGCCCTCCCACTCGCGATATTCTTTCCACCCTCTCCGACGAGCTCCTCGTTCGCATCCTGTCATTCCTAAGCGAGACGGCTCTCCTCGAGCTCGCCCCCGTGTCGCGTCGCCTCCGCCGCGTCGCCGCCGACTCCCAGCTCTGGCGCGCCCACTACTACACCCGCTTCGTCCTCCCGCGCGCGCTCCGCATCCCCGGCTTCCGCGTCGGCGCCGGCCTCCCCGCCAGCCGCGGCCCGAAGCTCCAGTACTCGGCGCGCAGGGCCGTATGGGCGGACGGCGGCTGGGGCCGCAGGGGAGGCCTCGTGGATGTGCTGGACGATGAGCCGGCGGGCGGAGGGAGCATCGACTGGAAGCGACAGTACAAGCTGCGACACAACTGGGCCCGTGGGAAATGCGCCGTCGAAGAAGTCAGCGTGCGGGATGCTTCGGAGGGCGCGGCGGGCCAGGAGAGGACGCTCGTCAAGGTGGTGGAGGGCATCGCCGTGACGGCGGATTCGGCGTCGGGACTACGGGCGTGGGACTTGCGAACACGACAGCCCATCGCACAAGCAGACCTACAACAGGGCGACTTTGAATCCGGAAATGCGCCGTCGTCTCTGGCGGTGGACGAGCAGGGACATTCGAGCGATCTGGTCGACGTCGTGGTCGGGTTCGCGGACGGAGGCTTCGGCATCTGGAGGCTGGACGCGAAGCAGAGGCAGCTGACGAGGAGATATCGACACGAGAGAAGCTGCAACGGGGAGCTCTTGGCTGTGGCATATGGACACCCCTATGTGCTCACGGCGACCAGTGCGGGCCTAATCTCCTTGTACACCTTCGTTCGGCCGCCTGCTCCCGGCGGGGCGGATGATGGCGAGGAGCAACGCCAGGAAAGCATTGATGATTCGAGTGGAAAGACAATGCGTCCACAGACGGACGGGACGCAGCTCAGCCTTCCGCCTCCCTACCTACTCACCTCGCTGACATCACACACTACGCCTCGGCCCATCGCCCTCTCAATCCGTCGCATGGCCGCCTCGGTCAGCGCCTCCATCGCGTACACGTTCTTCACCCCAACGGGCTGGTGCGTCGGCGTCCAGGCAATCCACATCGAACCCTCCTCGTCAGGCGGCGCCGACACGCTCTCTTCCCGCCTCGCCTACACCTTGCCAATCGACACAGGGGGCAGCAACAACAGTAGTAGCAATAGCATCAGCACCAGCACCAGCACCAGCACCAGCACCAGCACCAGCACCAGCACCAGCACCAGCACCAGCACCAGCACCAGCACCACTCCTCCTTCTCCGCACTCTTCAAGGCCGAGCCCGCCACCCCCCCCTGACTCACAGCCCCTCACGACGCTCTGCTACAGCCACCCGTACCTCCTCGCCACGCTCCCGGACAACACGCTGGTGCTGCACCTGTGCACGTCGACGGCGACCTCGTTGAGCCTGTCGGCAGGGATCCGCCTCTGGGGCCACACGTCTGGCATCTCGGACGCGGAGATCACGCCGCGGGGCAAGGCCGTGAGCATCAGCACGCGCGGGGACGAGATGCGCGTATGGGAGCTCGAGGGCCGCGTGGGAGGCAGCAGCATCGAAGTGCGGCCTAGGCAGCCGGCGGATGACGTGGACGACGACGACGAGCCGAGTCGTCCCGGGAGCAGAAGCGGGCCTGACAACAACAGCAACAGTAGCAAAAACAACAAGGCGACAGCGCTGGGGATGGGCCGAGCCGAGTGGGAGGATCGCAGGAACTGGGTTGGCTTCGACGACGAGATGGTCATTGTGCTCAAGGAGGCGCGCGACGGGCGCGAAAGCCTCATGGTCTACGACTTTACATGATGGACACGGCGAACGCATCACATTGACGAATCCAGAGAGTAGACTATTGGGCGCTGGCGGTGGTCTTCATCGTCACCTGTGCTGGCAGTCGATCAAGCTACGCGACTCCAGGCTCGCTCCACACAGCTCGGGCTACATGCTGTGCACCCCCCGGGAGATTGAGCTTCTCGTGCTTCTTCTAGCAGCCTGGTTCTGGTGGCTACTGTACCGTAGGCACCCGGGACCATTGGCGAATGACGGCGCGACGGCGCTGCTGTCCAACAATCCCACCCCGCGACTCCAGATGTTGACGGGCGAAGGAGGACCCTGTCTACGCGGTGTCTAGCTTCGTGGGCGAAATTCTATATTTGCAAGCCAAAAGTTGAGTCGTGACTCACACGGTGAAGCTTGTCTACTTCGTAAAGCTTATTGAAACGTGAGATATTCATATCCCTTTTCATCCGTCCTCGCTGCGCTCTTGTGACGGCGGTGCTCCCCATTACTTTACCGTTCTTCCCACACCAGGACCTTTTCGTCTTACAGCCAGAAAGCCTGGACAATATTGATTGGGATCGCATCGACTTTGACATCCCCGTTGGATCGACCCGGAGGGCTTTCTGCGGAATTCGCCACCTCACGATAGAATACAATCCTGAACGGAGGATCCAGATGAGCAAGGCAGAACCGCACTAAGCAGACCTCCCAATATTCTAGTCACTCATCCAAGCTGCTTTCAATGTCGACGATGCCTGGAAGATATGGTTTATCGATCACAATCTGAAACGAAAGAAAGATGCTCCTGGTTTTGAGGAAAGTACAAGCTACTTCGACGCAAACGCATTTTGTGCCAGTGACAGAAAATTCCTGGGGGTCAAATGCGACTATACGGAAACGAGTTTAGATCACTGGCGGTACATGCACCAAGTGGGAAACGGAGAGAAGAGTGCGAGTTCAATATGCTTTGTAGCGTCGCTAATCAGAGCGATCGACCACAGCATGGATCCGGACGACACCGAGGCCGACGAAAGTCCTTGTTTAGTTGGGCTTCTTGGCTGGGACAATCTTTGAGAGGTCACAAGCGGTGCGCATGGGCTTGGCATAGTAATGGTTAACAGCCAGCGATCATGGTAAGAGACAGATCGTAGGAGAGCAAATGCCTTGCGTCTGGCCTTGGCCTCGAGTTTGGTCACTAATAGGTAGTCCCTGGTGGTCTAGGCTTAGCGATCCGATTCTTCGAGACTCGTTCTTGATGTCGTTGAGGACTTCTAAGGCGACAGAGTCTAAGGCGGCAGTATCTCTCTTGCCCTTGGGGGCAGTGGTAGGAGTTGAAGTCTTGTTCATTTTGATGATGTAAACGTGACTGGTAGTACTTAAAACTGATAAACTGTAGGCTTTTTTTCAGTCTGTCTGTCTTTTATAGTAAGTGTAAGTAGAGTTGTGCTTATTTAGGCTGTATAATATTTCTAGTCGGGCTGTATATTATATATTATATACTTATTTAGGGCTTTACACTTCTCTTCTCTTTTACTATTAATAATAATAGAGTAATTAAGGTATTAAGGTATTAAAATATTAAGGTATTAAGATATTAAGGTATTAAAATATTAAGATATTAGAGTATTAGGGTATTAAGATATTAGAGTGTTAAAGTGTTATAAAGTTTAGGTGTTAAAAAGTTAAAGTATTAAATAAAGTATTAAGAAATTAAGATTGTAATAAAGCGAATAGTATACCTAGTAAGAAGTGTAAGTTTACAGCCTAAATAGTATAACTATTTTTTAATCCTAATTTATGCAATCTAGCTGTATTACACTTAATTAGTAGTCAGCTAGGTTCTTTAACAGCGCGCCCCAGCATCTAATTTATTAGCGGAACTGCTGGCTCTACTTAGTTAGTGGCGGGGTCTGGGGTTAGTCAGGGGCCACCCGCTAATACTAGCCACTGTCTGGTGACTACTGTAGGCTGCCCCTTAAGAAACCTCAACCTTGCATTCGACTATCAAGTCCCAGTAAAACCCACCTGTACCAGCTTCATCACCATACTTCTCTCAGCTCCGCAAGGATTGAGGACATTCATGTCCACGCCTGCCTCTCGTCTCGTGTCGCCCGCTTCGACTTCATTCCCGCCTAGCCGGCACTTGGGCCCTTCCCCAATCGTAGAAGATCGCTCGCCCGCGAGATTGCAACTCATGCAGCTGGGTCCACGGCATGATGCTCGACTGTTGTACTGACAGCGCATCGGAAGGAGCGGAGACTAAGAGCAGGGAAAAAAGAACATGGAAATGCTGGGCCCTGCAACTAGAAATTCACCAACACAAACGAAGGACAAAGATGAAGAGCTGTGCTATTCGGGCTGTATGATAATTCTAGTCGGGCTGTATATTATATGCTATATGCTTATTTGGGGTTTCACTCTCTCTAGATAAGAAGTGTGAGTTTACAGCCCGAATAGATATATGGTACAGCCTGAATAGCACAACCCAAGAAGAATCGTGGTAGATGGGATGTGGTAATTCGGCGGGGCAAGGAATGAGGCCCAAGCATATGACGACACGCGCTGAGGAAACGCTCTGGCTACGTCAGAATTGCAGGCGGGTTGAATTGACGCGCCGTGTGTGCTGCACCTCAACACAACAGCGCGCTTGACCGCCTGGCCTACTCGCCTGTTGTGGTGCAACTTACCGTCTCCTGAGGCTAACCTGGGGCCACTGAGTCATTGAGGATCCATGGCGAAGGCAGTGGAATGCATCCTGGGATGCTGCTGCTGCTGCTAGACTGCTGTTCGCGACTGTCTGGACCGTCTGGACCGTCTGACCTCGATCCCCGCTTCGGCGCCACGCCACGGCCTGAAACCGACAGAGAAGGCCTCGGCAGCCAAGTCCAGGGCTCCCTCCAGCTTTAGGCTCGGGCGGTGGGGCCGTCCGTTGATGGAGATGGCTCCGGGCAGTGGAGCAGCAAGGCAGCTTGAGGGAGGGAGCGAGGGAGGGGAGCGAGACTATCATCACGTCTGCCGTTATGTTATGTAGTTGTTGTAAGCGGCACTTTGGTGGTTCGCCAAATTGTCACATTCTCAGTTACATCTTTGTCGTGTGGACTAGACCATCAGATAGCGAGCACTGGGGACACGGACATGGCTGGGGCTCGAGACCGATTTCACTGTTGTGCTTCTGCAATGTTTCTGGCGACTGCAACGCTTCGGACATGGGAGAGCCGTGGCCGCGGGCCGAATCTAGCCGGGACGGCGGGGGAGGGTTCGTCGGGCGGACAGCACGCCGAGGACCGGATCTCTGGATCTGTTTCTGTTTCCACCAGGATCAGGGGGGCGGGTTGGGGGAGTTGGCAACGGACGGCGTGGCACTTCCTACGCTTGACGCTTGACGCTTGACGCTTGTTGGCGTAGTTGTAGGCGCTTGCTTGGCAGCTTCTGCGGTGATGGATCTCCGGTGATAGATATCCGACAAAAGTCGGTAGTCTGAAATGGTTCGTGTTAAATCCCACAGCAAAGAAGAATTGCTTCGGAGACCACAGCCCCAAAGTGGGAGGAATCCATACAGGCTTCCCTTGATCCTTCATCTCTTGTTGCATAACGGGGATTCTGGAAGAGGACCATCACGAGGAAGAGACGGAAGCAGTAACAACAACAGCGCTAAGAACATGGGGGGATGAGATGCATGAGATACTGTGAAGGGAAGGAGGGGTGATAAGTGATAAGAAACCAGACATATTGCTGAAGAGGTTGCAAAGGCCCATCCGCCATCCAACTTCCAAATCAACTGACACGCCAATGCAAGACACAAGAGAGACACTTCTAGACAGCTAGGGCCAATCCCACATGGGACAACTACAGTCACCGGACCGAAAAGCGCCGGGAACGCGGATATCACGATAAGCACCCGTCCAAAGTCTTGACGATGCCCGACAGCATTCACGAGAAGACGGAGCGATGCGGGGGCATTGCCGTCATCGCGGGGTTCTCGACCAACAAGCCAAGCACCAACCGAAAATCCAACGCCAATGCCAGTGCCAATGCCGGCGCGCAGTAAGCGTGTGCGGATAAGGCATGGCGACATGACGTCTTTCACAGGGCATGGCGACTTCGTACCTTGCACAGTACGGTACCTTACTAGGCCTAGTTGTGGACTGCATACATGCGTCCTCCGCCATCCAACGGCGCACTTGTGTCATGTCTGGATTATTGAGTCCATGTGGGCGCACGACGTTCGTTGCCTTGTCTGTGGATGGCCCGCCGAGACCAGTGCCTGGCATGCTTCTCTTGCAGAAGTCCTAGAACACCAAGCGCACGCTCGGCAACAGGTGGTATCTATCAGTTGCGATGCCGGGGCCCACCTATGTAACCTCCCGTGGGCTCACATGCCTACCTATTCATGCCGATAGCAACTCACACCAAACGCTTCACCCTCACTTCCACAGACTCAAACTCAGGCTAAAGAGAGGCTCAGGCTCCATTGTCTCAGACCGAAGCGGTCAAGTGACAGGTCTTAGCGTCACCCGTCCCCGTCACGCTTTGCGTGCTACCAAGACACTTCCGGCCCCATTGTGTCGCCTCCCAGCCATCAGCCACCACCCTCACCGATCAGGACTGAGAGGAGGGTGCGCGCGAGCGGGCCGTTTCACAAGGGACCGGGGAGGATCGTGAGGGGACCGGCACCCTTCTAGACCGCGGACCAGCCCTCCCAGCAGTTGATGGTGGGCGGAAGGTTTGCCTGCCTTGGCAACCTCCCTCTGAACATGTGAACCATACGGACGCCGCGATATCACGTCTGACCTACGTTACTGATAAGGCGGACCTGGCACAGATAACGGAAGAAGCCTCGAGGACGAGAGAAGGGTGTCATGTGGTCCCCCTCTGCTCAGCTACTAGTACCAAACAGAGGAGACCGAAGCTAAGACGTGGGATGGGATTATAGGAGGGGTGTGCGACGAAAGAGCAGAGAGAGATGCTGCTGGGTTCGCCCCAGGACTCCGGAGAAAAACTACCACCACCTTGAGGAAGCCATCGTCTCACCGGGAGCTAGAATTCCGGTTTATGAATGGGAAAGTTTCGGGACGGTGGCCCCCCCTTGCACGTTGGACGGCAGCGCCTGGACAAATCGTGTTGTTTGGCTGCGCTGCGATGGCGGGGATGTGATCTAGCATGTAACGGGCTTCGGCTGGCTGCTCGGCTCGGATATCCCATCCTTCTCTGACCCGCCCGCCCCCAGGAAGGTACCGTAACTCCTGACGCTGGTGTGATCAATGAAGCGACTTCCCCTCCCTCGCTATAGTTTTGGTCCGTTTGGCTTCGTTTGCGGTCTCGCGCGCACCCCGGCTCACTCGGACTCCTAACACGGTTCCCTCGAAGCTTAGAAGTGAGGGGAAAGCGAGAAAGCGAAGCCACGTCCAGCTCTGAAAGCGAGGCGGTACAATTGCGACTGCTACGTTTGAAGGCGAGAGACCATGGCAGCTAGCCATTGGGAACGGGCCAAGATTGAGCCGCCGGACATTCAATTGCGACGAGGGCGGGAGGCAGCCAACCGGGGTCTTCCTCTGCATCAGGTTGCGACAGGACACGCAGAAGATTCCACGACGCATTGAACAACGAATCCAATGCGGCAGAATTTCCCCCCTCCTTGCTCTCTGTTTCGTGATTCTTGTTTTCTTTCTTGCCTTGTAGACGCGATGGCATGGCTAGTTCAATTGGCAAATGGGCAATAAAAGGCCATGCCATCAACCCGAAGGCAGGCATCCTAGCTTGGCTTGGGCTGTGCGATGTGGAGAGGCCTTGCTTATCGATAGCCCAGGCCCACGCCCCTCCCCCCCTCCCAGTCGAACGCCCCCCTGCGTGGCAGCAAAGGGCCTCAAAAGACCCGCCCACGAACAGCCACTAATCCGCGGACGGCTTGGCGCCAGGCCTTGTTTCGGCCTCTAGTGTGCGTCTGAGGTGGACGCAGCCTGTTTCTCCATATCCTGTGACTCACATCGTCGGTGCATGGGGAGAGAGGTGAGGGAGGATGGCGAGGAAGAGGAGGGTACGCAGTACTTGCGGAGTACGGCAGACGGGGCGAGTTATGCGTCAATGCGATGAGTAAGGCCCAGCAAGCCCCAAAAGTACAAAGTGCTAATAGACGAGAGCAGGGGCAATTTGGAACTGGCAGTGCCGTCACGGAGTACGGAAGCAGAGTCCCTGGTGCGATGAGGTGAGCCAGGACTCGTCCTTGGAAGGCCTGGCAACAGCCGGCTGCCGTCTACCGCCAACCTTCCAGGGGAGCCAGTCATGCGGCGGGCCTGTCGAAAGACGGGCGGGAACTGATGCGATGATGAGATGATGGAGCACGGGGACGGAAGACAGAAGACGGGACGGGCATGGGACGGGACGAACAGGTAGGTTCCAATGGAATTGATAGCCTCGGCGGGGACGGCAATTGCAACAAAAGATGGTGGCATTATTAGTTGGTAGAAGGAGCTAGAAAAACAGCCCGTTAGTTGAGGAGAACTGCTCGGCGTCCAAGTTACGTGCGTTTTGCGCCAGGACCAGCGCCAGCGCCAGTGCCAGGCCGTCACAACAAAGAGGCTGAACCACAGATGGAGTTGACCTTGACACTGGGATTGGCGCCTTGGCGGGGTGGCCACCTCCCCAAACCAAACAAAACAAAGGGTCTGCGAGCGGGTCCCGATTGACGAGATGCAGCGCGCCAAGCGGGCGGGCGGCACAAGCAACAAACCAAGCCAAGGAGAACCGTCCCAGAGAAGGAAGACCCTGGGGATCAATAACTACGTACCCCGTCCGTAACGTCCACGGGGGAGGGCTGGCTTGTGTTAGTGCTATGGCAAGAGGCTTTGAATGAATAATGAACAGATGACCTCGAAGCGCTCCAGATAGACTTGCGACTCAAGCTGGTAGAGGATCTCAATACGCCACACACGTTGAACCGCAATGCGCTAGCTCTGTCCTGTAAACCATGTAAACCATTGTTAGAGAGGCGTTGAACGGTGGTAGCCATTGCGGCGCGAGACGAGACGGGCAGACGGTAACCAACAACAACGATGGATGAGATGAAGGAGGTGTAAATACCAGGCCGGCTTTGTTGAGAGCGCAAGACAAGAGGCAGCAAACACATAATAGACAACAAGCACACATGCACAACCACCCAGCGAGCGAGAGGAGGTGTGATTAGCGCCTACCTAGCACCCCTCAAACCATTGGGCATTGGGCACCGAAGGAGGAGTGACTAGGTTCATTACTTCCAAGACACAACCGTCACAAGCAAAGAGCTACGAAGTACACGCCCCAAGGACCTCAACCAACCACGCCCCTCCATTGCACCCCCATTTTTAACTACCAGATTTCTTCTCTCTGACGAATCTATCTATCTATGCATGCCCGAAAAAGAGCCAGGAGGGGTAGATTAGTAAGGACGCCTATATGGCGAAGCAATGCTGAATGACAAGTGAAAAGAGAGATGGAGTAGATACCGATATATACAGATAACCGCCGCCTAATGAACTACAGTAGGTAGGCGCCTCTAGTACCTCCAGGTAGTGCGCGCCGGGCCCTGGTTGCCTGGGTCAGGTTTGTTGGTGGTGGTGGTGGGCCTGGCATCCTCGTGGCGCGTCCCGAGTGACCATGATTGACAGACGGGTAGTTATCAGTGCGACACTACTCCGGAAGGACATGGGCATGCGTCTTGGAGCAATGCTGGACGCGCATCTGCCGCCGGTAACTTGGCACTTTGGGGAGTTTGGGAGGGGACTGAATGGCAGATGGATGGCAGGCACAGCGACTAGGAGGAACTAGAGGGCGATCAGCCATTGCGTTTCGCATGTCGGCGAGACCATTGGCGCTGGGCCTCGTGGACGTTGCCCGTCCTGACCAAGCCACGAGCGCCCCCATTGAGCGAGGTGGAGGGTGGCATGGAGGGCGAGTTGGATGTCGAAAGTGCACCATCCCATTCCCTGGCACGCGATGCGCGCGTACGATTATATTGGACGGGCTGCATTCGTGCTTCGGTGTACCTGGGTAGCATCCAATGCATCATACATTGAGAGGAATTGAGCCACCCGGCTGGCTGCTCACCAGCTCACAACCGGCCGCTGCACACTGCACACTGCACGGCCAGCTGGTCAACATTCTGACCACGGCGCGCAAGGTAAGCCTGCAGTGCCTCATCTTAGTCGGTGCTTCCATCGGCCACTAATGCGCATCAATTGCCCTGGCATGGTTCCTTGAAGTCTCTGTCTGTCTGGAGCAGTCTCTTGCATCTGCTGCATTCTTTTCTCCGCCATTTCAGACCACCCCTCATTGAGCCCTTTCGCTTCGTCATCGCTCCACCGAAATAACCCACTCACACAACAAAGCACCCAAGACATGGACTTTCACATGTGCGCAGTGCAGTACTGTAGAAGCAGAGAAGACGGGCGCCTTCAAGTGGTGATTGAACTGCCCCAAGGTGAGCAGCCCCCCCTCGTCTCTCCCGCGCAAAAGGGAACGCGAGGCATGGAAGATCGATGGCGCAGCGAGAGCCTCAGCCTGGATTGGCAATTGGCGCGCAATTGGCCCAGAGAGAGGGCTGGACGGCAAACACACGAGTAACACGGACAGTGATGGGGAGGAGGGGGCTTTGCACTTTGTCGACAACACGTCTAGTAGATGTACATAGTACCTACGGACGTACTTGGACAACTGAACGGAGCAGCAGCCACACTTTGATGGATATTTTTGGGCGAGGGTAGCAGGGTTGTTGGAGAGAGTTCCGCGTGGGGCGCAACGAATCGCGAGTGACACGCCCCGTGGCTGATGGGCGGTCCCCTGATGACCTGGGGGTCTGGCACTTGCGATTCACACCTGACTGGCGCGACCCAATGAGGTAGGGGAGGCGTGGCCATAGTAGATCCGAAAGTTGATTCCTAAGATCTATCTGCCTTCTTCCTCGCCCCGATGTCGCCTTGACCTTCACGGGTGACATGCCATGCCAACCACGGAAGAAGAAAAAAAAGGCCCTGTTGGTCCAACGCAATGCGTGGGTTGCTCCAATGGACATGTCTGTCTGGGAGGGGGGTCGGGGGTAGACCAATTTCCTGGTCCCGGCACTCCAATGCAGCCGACACTTGGCCTCCCGTTTTTCCTTTCTTTTTCCCCCATCGATGTGATGCTTGTGGCTGTATGTAAGCCCAGGCCGTGGAGCCGGAGGGATGCCTGGGAACCGGACGCTGGGCAAAACAAACTGCCCTGGGATGGATGGGAACTGCAGTAGCCTCCCGAGGAAGAGGGGGGGATGCAGCCGCCTGCAGGGCGCCAGCCGTCAGCGCTCTGCCTCACTCACTCCAGCCTGTCCAGCGCTGGGATGGACATCCAGGGGCTGTAGCGCTCAACCCGCCGGGGAGGGGGTGGGCTCCAATTGAGGGAGCTCTTTCTTCTGGCTAGGTCTGTTCTTTGGGGGCTAAACAAAAACGAAAAAGAAAGAGAGGAGGGAGTGGCGATATCGCATCTCGCATCGTTGCATCGTCGTCGCATTATCACATAATTTGTCCCTGCTTGCTGCGCTTACAACCCACGTTTCCCAATTCCCATCTCGGGCTCCCTCTGCACACGCCTCACCCTCCCTCCCCCCCNNCCCCCCCCCCCCACCCACCCTGCCGCCCCATTCTTTCGATCCCTTCCCTCCTTCCCGCCCTGCCTCCTGGTCCTCACAGGGACGCCGCCTCGCAATGGTGCAAGTGAATGCGTGCGCCGTCCACCACCGCACCAGCCAAAGCAAAAAAGGCATCCAAAGCAAAAGACTGCCAGACACGGAGATAGCCATTCACGCGTTCAATTCAGCCATCAGTCATCCAGCACGTCCGCCTTTGTAACACCCTTTCTCTTTCCCTCCTCATTGTCCTCTCTCCGCATCTGCTTCCCCCCCCCTCTCCCTCTCTTCTCCTCCTTTCATCAACCATCGTCACTCAACCCAACAAATCTCCATCTCGGACGACAACGAGAAAACCCAGCTGGCGCCAATCTCCCACCCCCGCTGCATCGCATCGCTAGCACCAGGCATCATCACCATCATCAATCGATATCTCGTTCCACCGGCACCCCCACCACGCCCCCTCCCCCTCTTCTCTGACTACGGCGAATTGAGGACGGTGACCTTCCTACGCTTACACCTTTTTACCTTGCCTTGCCTTGTTCTTCCCGTAGGCCTGGTCGTTCGGGCCCTCCTCCGACTCTGGTCCCCTCTCGCAAGTTTGGTTTCTTGTTGCGACCCAATCCATCCCGCATCCCACACCGGACATTGGTTGTTGAGGGGTGTGTCAACCACTCGACAGTACTTCTTCTGTTTCTTATCCTCAACTTCCCTCCCGCTTTCTTCCTCCTTCAACTACATCCATACAAACTCTCCCTCAATTCACCTTCCTCGGCGAGCACCATCCCTAAATCGCAGTACCTCACTCTTAGTGTGTTTGCGATCTCGTCTCGTCCCCCCTGTGTACGTCGTGTACGCTGTCTTGTGTGTGTGTGTGGCTCTGTATGCGCACACGCGCGCAAACTGCCCTCCAAATCTCAGTTAAATCAATTCATCATCGCATTGCATCGCATCGCAGCGCAGCGCGCCAGCAACGCATCGCGCCAAACCAACTGATCAATCCGACTCCCAATCCGAATCCTATTCAGAACGTCAATTCAGTCAATCGTATCCTTCAATCACCCCCCTGAGACCAGCCTAGTCGAATCGGCTGTCCGTCCGCGGTCCCCAGATCCCCGTCACTCGCAGCAACCAACCCTGTGCAAGCCCTTGGCTCGCCTGTCTGCCACATCATCATCCTCGCCCGGCCCAAAAGTCGTCAGGTCGCTGTGCAAACTGACTGCCTAGACGGCTGGCTTGAGACTCATTGTCGCCAAAAGTCATACGGTCCCCGTCCCACCACTCTCGGCCCCCGGTCCGCCACGCATCGACAGCGCCAGCTTGAGCCCTCCGACAACCCCCCGACGGCCCCAGACACTCCTAGACAGTGTCGCCAGTTGAGCACCATTTGCGCCGCAGTCTGCCCATGGTGTCCATTATTCGCCCATCTCACATTCGGATGCCCCATCCCAACAATTGCACCGCACCGCGTCATACGGTTGTTGTTGCCCATTGAACGAGAAACCACCCCCCCCCCCGCCGTATTCAGGCGCCCGGACAATTGGACATCACCCCATCCCACTTACAACACTCTCCTCACAACCAAACAATACTAATAGAAGCACTTTGGCCGCGGCGCCCAGTGGTCCGGTTCTGCCGCTCAAGGTCCTTCTTCTGTTTATTCTTCCCTCTCCCGTTGCCTTTCTCCGAAGGCCCACCGCAATTCACATATACTTCGGCTCCAGGCTTCTCTAAACTCCGTCGCCGCCTAAATTCCGGCGTCCTACAAACCACAGGCGTCTTACCACCCAATACCCCCCGCTCCCGCCTAAACTCCGCCATCGCCGCCTCCGCCTCAGCCCTGCTGCCTGTTTCACAGTGAGCGAGTGCCTAATTGGGACCTATAAGCAGAGGACAATACAGCAACGCAAACACCCACCCAAAACGCAGAGTCATACTTTTAGACGCACACCGACAAGAGAGTTTCCCTCTCGTTGTCCTACGCTTCGGATTTGCGAACCGGCAAACGGCTTCGCCACCCAACCACGTCAGTCGCTGTGACAAAAGGGTGGCCATCGCCCATCCCTGGCTGACAAACCACCGTGCGCCATGCAATCTTCCACCACTTTCGACAAGAACAAGGCGTCGTCCACCCCTACTCACACTACAACAACCCAATTTTTCTACTCTTCCTCTCCTCCTCTCCTCCCCTATCATCAACCCTCCCCAAACAGCACAATGACCAGCAATTCCCCTCGCAACACCCCCGCGACTACTTCAATGGCCCCTCCCGCCGTCCCCACTGCCTCAATGGGCATGGGCGCCAAGAAGCTCGATATCACCAGCCTGATGTCGCCTCCCGATCCCGTTCTCGACAGCTTCAGTCATAGCCACATCCAGTCCGACGTGGGAAGATCTGCGACCACAGGCAACGGCATATCCTCTTCGACTAAGCACCCTATGCCAATGTCTCCCCCCATCTCTCCCTACAGCAAGCCCATCTCGACCACCGACGCCCCGACGACTCCTCCCTCCTCGGCCATCAAGGATCCTCTGCTGTATCCCGTCGAGGACAACGCCCTCTCCAGCCCCGTGCAGCAGCCTCTGTTCGCCCCTGCCGAGCTCGAAGACCACCGCCGCATTGTTGACGACCATGTCCGAGCCCGCTCACGCGTCTCATTTGCCGGGGTGCTGCCTCCTAAGCGAGAGGACTACGAGCTCGCCCTCACTTTCCGGTCACAGGTTATGAAGCACTTCACAGCGAACCGCAAGGCATGGCTGCGCAAGGAGCGCGCCTTCCTCGAGGCTGATCGACGTGCTGGCGCACAGCGATACCATACCATCCTGCCGGCAGCCAAGTCCGTCGTCGCCGCCAAAGCCCCGCGATCTCAACGCGCCGACCGGGTCTCAAAACCCCAGACTGCCCCACGCGCGATCCGCACCCATCCCGGCACCACTACCACCCCCGGCCCCATGCGACCCACTGCCCCCAGGCCCAGGGTTAGTGCTACGCCCGAACCTTCACGACGGGTCGTCGCCCCCAATCGCGAGGATAAGGACTTCAAGGCGCTGCCCAACTACTGCCCGCCGCTCAACTCTCTCCCGAATCGATCCAACAGCCTCAAGGTGGATTGGAAGGGCCAGCCAATCGATCTCAACAGCGATCCCCACGCCATGCTCCTACATCCTGACGAGCTGACTCTGGCTGGCAATTTGAGGTTGGACTGCGCCACGTACCTTACCAGCAAGCGACGCATCTTTGAGCGACGGCTGCAGTGTCTTCGCAGCGGCAAGGAGTTCCGCAAGACAGACGCGCAGCAGGCATGCAAGATTGACGTCAACAAGGCCTCAAAGCTTTGGACCGCTTTTGACAAGGTCGGTTGGCTCGACGCTGACTGGGTGCGCCAGTTCCTGTAAAGGCCCAAGTCGATTCTCCCTTTTCTACCGGTCAATCCTTGGACGACGAACTACTGGATATGCTTCTCGTCTCCGAATACGGCATTTGACCATTATGTTATCTTCTCTCGAAACCCATTCGAAGATCTTCGCAGGACACGCATTCCTACTCACGACTTTGATATTTTACTTTATGGATCCGAGGAGCCGCATTGCATTAGCGATTCTTTACACGTCTCATTCTACTTGCGTTACCCTCACCGGGGACGCATCACTGGCTCGAGTAATTCGGCCTTTTCTTCTCGAGATCTTTTTCATGTGTTCCCCCCCTTTTTCACGATCGTCATGATTAGCGGTCTCCGGTCTTGACTACTTTCTGTTCCAGGTTCTCTTTTTGATTTCCTTCTCTTTGCATGACATCACGGGCACTACTTGGCATCACGGCACAGTTCTTGAACGATACACCAGAGCATTAGGGAATTCTTACCTTGATACCCGGAGTGCGACATACACCTGACCCCCCCTGCGCGATCACGTCACACCACTCCACCTTTTTCTTTTTCACTTCGCCCTTTACACTTTGCTCTCTAGTCTCTGAATCCTGTCTTGGACGAGAGTGTTTTTAAACTCGAGGTTCTGGCATGGCGGGACGGTACATGCATGTACGGCGTTTTATTTACTGTCACGGCACCCACCTCCCTGGATTAATCAGTGGAGGGGATAGAGTTGCTGCTTGTTTCCTGGATTGTTTGGGGAGGCCTTATTGGTTTGCGGAGGTCGCTGATGGCGACAAAGGGCCGGTCTCTCCATCAAGGAGGACCCGTACCCGATTTCGGCCTCAACAAGTTGTTTTTAGAAGACCTAAACATGCGTCGGCGAAGGGCCCGCTCTTTAAGAGCAAGGGGCTACGGGAGGGTCGGTGGCACAACCCGCTGGCCCGAGGGGGGCAGCCACGCATGAAGAGACCATCTCCTCGGTATACGGGTAACGAAATGGATATATTCTGAAACCGAGAATGCAATTACAAGTGACACTGAAGTGATGATGAAGGCGTGCGACTGTAATGAGAAATGGTCCCTTTGGACCGCTGACATGCCGAGCATTGCCGAACAGACTCGGGCGAGTAAATAACTCGAGCCGATGGTTTGCAATCAAGTCAGTGATTCAAAGACAGATGCGCATCACCACCAAGCTTCACTGTATGGCCAATCCAGCCCTATGAAGCAGCTCCCTGCCTCTAGAGGTTAAGCGTGGCCTCGAGACCAAGGACCCGGGATTGCTGACGGCGGGCGTTGCCGCTCGCAGGATGCGGGAAGCAGACAAGGGGGGGGGGGGTTATCAATCAGTATCTGGAAGCTAATGTAGCGTACTTTTTCTGGAACACGGAAGAGAACGAAGATAACTTGTAGGTACCAGGCAGGCAGGAGGGAGGCAGATAGGTACATGTGCGTGTGGGAGAGATGAAGTCGATGGGACAAGGGTGTGGGAGAGGTGAGGGACTCGCCGGATGGGGTTTAGATTCGGTGGAGAGGCGGCAGAAAAGATGTGGTGGAGTCCGAGTCGGGAAGGGGCTTTATTTTCCGGAGCCTTATTTCCTGGATCTCGGGGTTGAGGCGCTTGGGGTGGATGTGGGTTTCCTTGGTCTGGAATTATGGTTTAGTTGGTTGTTTCAATGACGTGCTGGAGGCTTCGTTGAAGATGAGCATGGATTTTTATCGAGGACTGGACTGTTCTTGAGGGGAGGTGGTGATGTAGGTTGGAGGCGCTGTTGTGGATGTGCGAGCTAGATGTTAGAAGGGAGGACGTGTGTTGACAACAGTTGTTGTTTAATGCTTTTAAGGTAGAGGACAGTTGAGGAAAGTTAAGGAAGGTTGAATTTGTAAAGAATTAAGGCTGCGTATTCCATACTTTGGTTGAGGAAGGAGGAAGGCACCTGACCAAGTGACTCAGCACCCCCGAATAACATCTACCTACTACATCTACCTTACTTCCTGCTTCACTCTTCACTCCTTAACCATGAACTCAACCAGGCTATCAATGTCTAGGGAAACCCCAGTCCCGAACCCCATCGCATGGGACCTGCAGTCTATTCGACATCGCCAGCCACGAGATACCTTGACAGCAACCAGCTCTGCCCCCCACCGCCTACCTCAGGATCCCTACCCTACCGAATGGGTCATTCCGGTTATCGTGATGCTGCTTAGGACTGCCTACAGCCCAAGTAAATCCCTTCCGGGCTCCTTGAACGGAGCAATCTCGAATCTCCCAGTCAAATATCAGCGAAACACACGCCAACGGTAAGTCCCGGACTCTGAGAACCATAGATAGTGGTAACGTGTGGGCGTTCATAAACTATCGCTATCCCGCCCTTTCGTCTCCCCAACCTCCCGTCTATCGCCGAATCCAGTCGCCAAAGCCCTCTTTCCGGTCCCTTGCTATATCACACACTAATGCTACACTTGACATGCGCCACGCCAGGGTTGGCTGGCATATCCAGGATCAGATCCTCTCTTGCCACTACCGCACATCGATGTGCTGTACCGCCTTCATCCACTTCTGCTCGTCGGCTCTAGACGCCCACCCAGTCAGTATTCACTATTTCCTTTGTACAGTGGGCGGTGGAAGGGAATCGAAACTTACTTGTCGAACCGGAGCAGCTTCCCCAGGACCGGGACCAGCTGCGCCCGTAGCTTGCTGTCCTTCTGCTCCAAGAACTGCAACATGATCGTCTTGAGGTAGGCCGTCTCCGGGACCTCACTGCGGCCGGCACTGCCTCCGCCGGGTTGGGACGGCAATGCGTTGTTCCCGCTGCGGACCGAGTCGAAGGAGCTCCGGCTGGAGCTGCCCACGAGCTTGGTCTGCGCCGTTCTTTGGACCAGCTTCTCGTACCGCTGGCGCGCCTCGTCCAGCATGCGCCGCAGCTCGGCACGTTGCTTCTCGATGTCGCGCACCTGGTTCTCCGACGCGTCGAGCGCCGTGCGGAGCTGTGACACCGTCGTGCGCATCTCGGCCGTTTCCGCCTCGGCCTTTTCCTCGACCGACTCGAGCTCCTCGCGCCGCCGTCGCCACTCCTTCTCGCGCTGCTCCAGCTCCTCGCGCTCGTGGCCCAGCGTCTTGACCTCGCGCTCTAGGTCGCGTACCTTCAGCTTCAGGTCCTCCGTCTCGCGAGTCTTGCGCCGCGCCACCGTGCTCGACTCGTCTTCGATGCGGTCGCGCTCCTCCACAGCTGCCTCCATCCGCGCCCGCATCTCTCGCACCTTGTTATCCGCGCGCTCGTCTACGTCGGCCAGTAGGCGCCGCATCGTCTCGCCCTCGCGCGTGCGCTCCTGCAACAGGCGCTGCACCTCGGCGAGCTCCTCCTCGAGCGACTCGGCCTGCGACTTGGACTCCTTGAGCTGCACCGACATCTCGGCCGTCTGGTCGCGCATGCTGCTGAGGAGACCCTGTGCGTTGACGTACTGCTGACCCTTGAAGTCAACCTCCTCCTGCACCGCCGTCTTCTCGCGCTTCAGCTTGTGCAGCTGCTCCTCGAGGTCCTTGACCCGCGGCCGCAGTCTGGTCAACTCCTCCTGCACTGCCTGGAGCTCACGCTCTGTTTTCTCTGCCTTGGCGCTCAGCTCGACCTTGTCGGCCTCGGATCGTCGGAGATCGCGACCCGCCACGCGCTGCGCGTCCTCGAGACGAACCTTGGCGTTCATCTCCGTCGTTAGCCGCTCCTGTAGGCTCTTGACCTCCGTGTCGCGATCCGACGACATCTGCTGGGCTCGCGCAAGGTCCCGCTTAAGGTCCTTCTCTCGTTTCTCCATGTCCTTGATCTCCTTGGCCTTGGCCGCCAGCTCCTCCTTGGTAGTCTTGAGCGTGGCTGATTCCTGGCGCAGGCTCCTCAGTTCCGGCTGTGCCTTCTGTAGCACCTCGCGCAAATCCGTGAGATCCTTGTAGCGGTTCTGCGCCAACACCTGCGCGGCGCCTAGGTCGGCTTGCAGTGTGGCCGTCTTATCCTTGAGATCCTCGTATTCTCGCTGGATGGTACTCATCTCGCTCTGTAGCTTCGAGCTAGCCTTAGCATCCGAGGCGGACGAGCTCATCTTCTTCTCGAGGTCGACAATCTGGGTCTTGAGGTCCGCCTTCTCGGCCTCGAGGGCCTTGATCCTCTCCTTTGCCTCAACGTGATCTTGGCCGATGGTGATCAGGTTCTCCTGCAGCGACTCGATTTCCTCCCGCAAGTCCTCCTCGGTCTTGCGCTTTTTAGCCAAGCGTTCAATTTGGCTGTCCTTTTCGATCACCTCTTCCTTGAGCTTGGCGATCTCAGCCTCGAGCTCGGCGGTTTCGGGAACCTCGATAGTGGTCTCTTGCGCCGGCTCAGGAGCCTGGGCGACCGGATCCTCGAGGGCGGGGGCTGAGGCTCCGCCGGCTCCTCCCTTACCCTTCTTCTTTTTGTTCTTCTTTTTCGAGCCGCCAACGCCCAGTGTCGACGCGGCCGCTGCAGGTTGAGGAGTAGGGGCCGTGGGCGAAGAAGCTACCGCGGGGGCCGGCTGAGAACCCAGCTGTTTGGTCAGGTCGTCAATCTTTGTCTGGCTTGCGGACTTTTCCTTCTTGAGAACCTCAATCTGGGAGTTGAGATCGTCGATGAGTTTCTTGGAGATGTTCTTCGCGCTCGAGGCCTTGGCCAGCTCAGCATCCAGCTCACTCGCGCGCTTGTCTGCAGACGCCAACGAAACCTCCACCTCCTTGACCTTGGATTCGTGCGTGCCCTTGTCCTCCTCGAGCTGCTTGAGCTGGGTCCTGGCCTCGCCTAGGCGCTTGTTTAGGGTCGCAATTTCTGTGTTTCGGGCTTCGAGTTGGGTTTGGAGAGATTCCTTAGTCGCCGACGTGTCGCGGGATTCGCTGAGCTCGCGGGTCGCATTCTCGAGACTCTCAACTAGGCCAGCGCTGTTCTCTTTGATGGTCGACAACTCGTTCTGTAGCGTATCGACCTCGTTCTTCAGCTTGTCAATCTCCTCCGACTTAGAGGCGACCTCAGCTTGGAGCTGGGGCACCTCGTCTTCATAAGAGAAGAGGTCCCCGCTGTCATCCTTGGCCTCAGTAGTTTCGGTGATAGACTTTTGGGGTTTGTGCTTAGGCGAGAACATGCCCATGACAGAGGCCACGGGTGACTTGACTCTCTCGTGGACTTCTCCGTGCTGGTCATGCTGAACATCCTTGGGCTTTTCAGTATCGTGGACCTTGTTGTCGTCAGTTTTGCCAGCCTTGGCAGCCTCGAGCTCCTCCTCGAGTTTCTTGGCCTTCTCCTCAGCCTCATCGTGCTTCTTCTGGAGCTCATCCTTTTCCGTGCTAACCCTCTTCAACTCTTGCATAACCATGTCGCCACGCTGGTTCAGCTGGTTCAGATACTCGATCAAGGAGTCGGGATCGGCGATGGAGGTTAGGGGAGTGTTCTCGCGAAGGGCCTTCTCAAACGGCTCGATAGCGGTAGCGCGCCGATGGGCTACACGGTAAGATCGCAAGAGCTCTACACCAAAGGCATTAGCAGCCATGTTGAAGAGTGCACTGGGTGATTTCCTAACCTGGGTATGTAGCCTCTAGCTTCTCCAACTTGCGCAGCTTCTGTCTGATCTCTGGAGTTAGCTGCGGAGCAGGCGCCCCAGCACTAGCATCGGGCTGCTTGGAGGGAGCGCCCGGAGCATCTCCATGGCCATCTTGCGCCGTATCGGTTGCGGTGTCAGCCTTGGGAGGCCGAGGGGGGGCTGAATGTTTGTCATCCAAGCCATTGGATTGAGCAGTAGGTTTGTCATCCACCGCGTCCTTTTCCACGGGCTTCGGGGTGCCAGCTCGGCTAGGCTCGTCGCTGTCGTCGATGACAAAGGCGGCCTCGAAGACGGCAGGATCAGGGTTCGGCGCGGCATCGCCCGTATCGGAGGATTGCTCCCTGTTACGAGACCGCTTTACGGGCGAGTCGCGTGAGGTCGAGGCGGATCGGGAGGGCGGGGAGGAATCGGAGGGACTCTTCAGGCGGGCCTGTTCATCGGCGATTGTGCGGTCGATGACGCCGCGGAATCGCTGTGGCCGGGGAGAAGAGCTCGCATTAGTTGCTGGTGCGTAGCTACCCCGAGAGGACACGAGGGAGAGGTAGAGACTTACTTGCAACATGGCAGCGGGTCTCCTCAGGAGGACGCAGTGTGTAGGAGCTTACGTAGCGAAGCGAAGCGTCTCGTCCTTTTTGTAGTTGAGAACACGAACTCGGGCGGGCGCATACGCGCAGGAAGGAAGAAGGAAGAAACGATAGACTCGAGAGTTGCACGAACTGACAACAGGCTCATCAGGGCACCCGCATGGGGCTCGTTGCGAGGGTATCTGGATTATTATCGACCAGGGAAATGGGAAAGGGGACGGTTTCGTTTCGTTTGAAGATGGAGGATTGGATACGTATGCGTACGTACCTTCGTGCTAGCGACAGGTACATGGTGCAGTTAGCTGAAGGATTCCCTCCACTGTGGCTAGTGTACTTGGACCTCAGGGTCAGGGTCCATCTTACAGGGGCTTGAAGCCTTGCCAATTGTGGCTTGACATGAGGTCACTCCAACGTACTGCACCTCGTAGGTCTACCTACTTAACCTCAGCGTCCTCAGGTACCTACCTACCTAGCTACGGATATCCACCTCCACCGCAATCGGTACGCACCACCTATTCGTACACTTTCACACTTCACTCTACTACTCGTCACCACACTTCACTTCTTGATACTTCGCCGCCAGCTCACCAAGGCCACGTTCCCTCGAACCCTTTACTTGTGCTTACAGCGCCTAATCCAGACCGACGCGCTTCTTCTTTCTCCCTCTTTGCTTCCTCTTTGCTTCCTTTCAGCGTTCCTTGTTTCTTCCTCTTCTCTCTCTCCTTCCTTGCCTGTTCTTCCCTTCTCCTCATGCTCTTCAAACCATCATAGGCTGCTTGTCACACATAAACAGCCAGAGTCTCGCTTTCCCAGCACATAGACAACGCGCGCACAACACGCAGCCGTCGTCACCCCGCATCCTGCTCCTTTGACTGTACAAAATGGTGGCCTTTTGGCCCTGGAAGGTTCGTCATCCCCTTGGACGTCATTCTTCTTGACGGCACGCATGCCAAGCCCAGGAAATACCTGTAACTGACGCGGCTCCTCTTTCACCTGCAGGGCGATTCCTCCTCGACGGCCTCGTTCGAAAAGACCCTCTCGACCCTCTCGACCAAAATCGCGGACACCCAAGCTCGTCTCGATCGCGCTCGCTCCAGCTCCCGCCGCGCCCGCCTCCTCTCGACCCTCTATCTCTCATTTGCCTACCTCATCTACACCATTGTCCTTCTCCTCGTCGTTGGGTATAAGAACCTCGGCCGCTTCGAGTGGGCCGGCTTGGCCGGAGGACCTGTCCTGTATGCTATATTCTGCCTGCCCTGTCCCGAGGTGAGGATCTACCAACTGACATGTCCGTTGCAACCTGTAGCATCTATGCAACCCGCACGACGCTCTCCGCCTTTTACACCTTTCGCATCGAAAGCCTGGCTGCGCGCCTTAAGGAGTACCAGCAGGAACGCGAAAAGACGATCCAGAAGCTCAAGGATGCCACCAAGTATGACTCCACTCTGGAACTAATCGAGAAGTACGGCGGGCAGGAGGGTAAGCCCAAGGGAAACAAGAAGGCGACCGACGAGGGCAACGGCGATGGCAGGCCGCAAAGCAGGGACAACAAAGGCAGCGGAGCGCCAGGAACCCTAAACCGGACCCGGATGCCGCCCCCCGCCACGGCTAACATCCAACGACGAGCCGGTCCCGCCCTGTCCGCCATGTCCGCCCCGAACCCGATGGAGCCCAGCGCCGAGTTCGCCCCCAACGCCGAGTTTGCGCCCTCCGCCTTCCCCGTCGGCCAGGCGCCTCTGCCTTCTTCTCCGCCCGTGGGCTACCCGCAGTACAATCCGACGGCCTCAGAGCCGCACTGGTACGATCGCATCTTCGACGTGCTCCTCGGCGAGGACGAGACGGCCAACAAGAACCGCATCGTTCTCATCTGCCAGGCTTGCCGCCTCGTCAACGGCCAGGCTCCTCCGGGCACCAAGACCCTGTCCGAGCTGGGACCGTGGAAGTGCATGTCCTGCGGCGGCCTCAACGGCGAGATGGACGAGGGCAAGCGCATCGTCAACGAGGTCTTGGGCCAGGCAGCCGACGACGCCGCGTTGAAGCAGGACAGTGGCGCCGATGAAGATTCGAGCGATGATGTCGTGGATGTAGCCAAGGAGCATCTCCTAGAGGAGGAAGACAAGGATGGGCCCGCGGCGGGAGTGAAGAAGCGCCGGGGCAAGGGCAAGAAATAATCCGATGCCATCTGGAATTAAACGAAAGCGCAAGTGTTTCAAGTAGCATCTACGAGTAAGGCTTTGGGCGTCGTATGTGTCTTGAATCCTCTTTTGCGGTCCATGATCTAGGACCTATCCTTCTCATAGCCAGTCACATCACATGCGTCTCCTTGTGTCGCGCATGTCTGTCCACATGGCTCTTCTCTATGAGATCGAAGCGTAGTCGTCAAAGCAATGTCAAAAAAGCATCATGCCCGCATAGTCTATTTATTGCTTTGCTTCCGTCCCCGCATCCTAGCCCGTCCTATATCCCTTTCATCTCCCACTTCACCAATCTTCGCCACCTCCGATAAAGAGTTGTCTGCACCTTGGGGTGTGCTCTCACATCCCATATCTGCCATTCCCTTGTTAAAAAAAAAAAAAGGTCCCGTCGGTATATAAGTTTCAAGTAGCATGTGTGGCTATGTGGCTGCCCGTAGAATTCAAGAAGGTGACAATTGTCTTGAACAAAACGGGGGAAAATGCAGCAACTCTGAACAGGCCTGATCTTTCGCTCCCAGACACGCACCAGACCAAGAGACCCTCCCACAAGATTAAGTTATCGAGATTCAAACAATTGGACCTCCAACACGGCCCTCCAAAAGAGACCAACAGTGAGTAATTTCTGGGGGCCTTGGCGTCTGGCTCGTTCCTGTCCGCGACAACTTCAAGCATTCGCTACCGGTTCATCGTTTCCTCACTTCCGTCGCCCAGCCTTCAATGCCTTCTCCGCGTGAGCCGACTTCCAGGCCCTCGATCTTCACCCCCTTCATCCCCGGCGTATCGTCTAGCCACACGTGGCCCGCCATGCCGCCCGCGTTGGCGCGCTTCTCAGGCACCAGCTCCAGCTTAGGGGTCAGAAAGTCCGCGATGCGCTTAGCCTCTTCCTCCTTGAAGTGGTACTTCTCCCGCAACACGTCTGGCAGGGCCCAATGCCGAAGGCGATGGATGTTGCGCAGCTCGCCCTTTCGGTTAAAGATCTCCTGGCTCCACTTACCGCTGAGGCAGAGCGACTTGGGGAACGGCCCGAGCAATTCGATTATCTGAGCGATGTGATCGTCATCCTTGCCGTACTTGGTGCCCGATTGTGGATCGAATAGGTAGTCACCTGTGATGAGCTCGAAAACCTAGCCGCAAACGTCAGCGCATTTCGTCAACTCGTAGAGTAGTTCCGGGGGTGTTTCATACCATGGCGGCCATGCTCCAGACGTCGGTACTGGCACCCCACTTGGCACCCAAAATCACCTCGGGCGATCGATATTGCCTGGTCTGGATGTCGTTGGTGAAGTGGTGGTTGGTCCAGCAGGCATTTCCCAGATCCGCAATCTTGACGCTGATAATGTCAAAGGCGTGCGAGTCATCTGCCTTGCGCTTCTCGCCCGTGGACGCGGATGGCGAGTTTGACTTGTCGAGGGAAATGCCGGAGACCTCTCGGCTGAGGAGATCGCTACAAGGCGGAGAGTTAGCTTTGATCTCAAGGAGCCGTCGTCGGCGCATTATGACATGGGAGTACTCACGCAGACTTCTCTCGCTGCTTCTGAGCATCATCAGGCTTCGGGGATGACGGGTCCTTGGGTATGTTACCTGTTGGGGGGTTACAATTAGCTTAGGTTCCCCTTGAAGAGTACACTACCCAGGCCAGCAAGATGTATTTCAGGTGGAAGAGGACAGATACCTTCATTAAGCACGCCGGCAAGACTCGCGTGACCGCCGGCAGAGGGGAAAAGGTTGGTGTGGTTGAAGCTGGTGTTGAGAGGTGAGGGTAGGGGCTGGCTGCCAGTGATGAGAGTCCTCCGACGGCGGCGACCGTTGCGGTTGTTCTCTTTGTCGGGAGTCTCAGGCTTGACGACTCGCTTGACAATTTGCTCGACGTCGCCAATCTCGATGAGGACGTTTTCGGGTTTCAGGTCGGTGTGGATGATGCCGCATTCGCGGTGGAGGTAGTCGAGACCGAGGAGAACCTGTTTAGTGATCTGCTTGACGAGTGGCATGGGAATGCCACGATGATTCCAGCGCTTGATCAGGCCAAGTAGGTTCTCGCCAAGGACCTCGAAGACCATGCAGACGTGGGTGCCGTTGGGTCCCTTGTGCTCGAAGGAGTCAAGGAGGCTCACGACGTGCTTGCGACCGGGGTGGTCTGGCTTGGCCTGGACAATCTTGTTGAGGAGCTTGATCTCGTCGATGGCGGTCTCGGTGTAGTGGGCCGCAGAGCGGACGACTTTGAGAGCAACGTGCTTGTTGCTAATATTGTCGCGGGATAGCCAGACGGTGGAAAAGTGACCCCAGCCGAGCTTGCGAACGACGGTGTATTTGCCATCCTTGAACTTCTCGCCAACCTGGACAGGGTGGTAGCCGCCCTTGCAGTAGTCTTCGGAATCCTCCTCGTCGGCGGTATTTTCGGCGGCTTCGTCGACGGATGATGATGATGGGGAATGCGCCGCCATTGCTGACAGTTGATGAGATCTATGGAGCGGCAAGAGCAGGCGTTAGCAGGGCTGGTCAAGACGGTCGCAAGAGGGGTAGCAAGGCAGCGGCGACGGGCCAGAACGGAGAGGCATGACAAAGGTGCAGGTGCAGGGGCAAATTTGCTTCAATGGGATGAAACCATCGCGAACGTGTGTGACTTCAGCGTTTGATGGCGGTAGTGGTGGTGGCTGTGGTGGGGGGCTTGGCCGGATTGGGGTTGGGTACTGGAAATGGCGGGGAAGCAGCCATCCAATGTTGATGTTGATGTTGATGCTACCGCTCCTTTCTTTTTTGCTGCTGCTGTTGAGCGGCAGGCAGAGTAGCGGCAGATCAACAACAAAGCACGGTACATTGATAGACACGGCGAGCGTGGGGGTAAGCGAAGGAGGCCGCAGAGCGAGCCCTGGAGAGGTTCGCCAGAGAGCAAGCCACCAAAGCGACCAGGAGGGAGACCGAGGCAGGGAGGGAGGGAGGAGAGGGCCACCTTGTCTTGAGGAAGCTCATTGTGCCTCTACATGGCGCAGCTCGCGCTGGCGACCAACACTACTGGGTAGAAGATGCAATGGAATTGTTCGGCGGGTGATGTAGAGAGGAAGACAATCAGGGAGGCGGGCCGGCGGGCGAGCGAGCCAGCGAGGCGGGGGGCAAAGACGAAAAGAAGCGAAAGAAGAGTGGGGGAGGAAGCGGCTTGTCTCGCTGTCCCTCCTGGTTTGCTGGGGCGGGCTGCGCGCGCAAGACGCCAAAAAAGGCGATGGCCGGGGATAGGATATGGGATGCAAACGGGGAGGAGCAAAGATGCGAGGTAGAATGTGGAATGTGGGATGTGAAATGTGAAATTGGGGAAACGCGATGCACGCTGAGACGATGGTACGCTGGCATACGCTGGGGCGCACTGGGCACGCAGCATGCTGGACCAAGGCCGGATGGATTGGATGCGACCATCAACGAATGGGGGCCTCAGACGGCTTTGCTTGGGTCAAAACGGGGACCACAGCGGCGGCCGGCGGCGACAAGGCGGAGGAGGATGAAGCAAAGGCCAAGGCGGCGAAACAATGACGGACAGACTCCGTACACGGAGCGTCCCGTCCGATGACGATATCTTTCTTCTCTCGCCCTGCACCTTGTCTGCTTGCTTGTCCTAGTACAGATACCGGACCGCCGCTGCCAACTTCTGGGCTGCCAGATGCCAAAAAGCAAACTCCAAACAAAGGGGAACTCGAAACGGCCAGTGACAATACGGCAGCATGAACAGGGCCAAATCAGGTAACAGTCGGTGGCGGGGCCATCACCACGCAGTCAGGTGGTAGCATTGTATGTGCACACATGGACAGATACCACCACCATCACCTTCCATCACCTTCACCAACCACTGTTAAGTCTGCGACCGAAACAGCTTGTCCCGGTCCAGGCAGTGAGCAGCTGAGTGCGTCAAGTGGGCGGATGCCCAAGACACACAGCAGACTTCGAACTTTCAAGATCCGCCAAGTGCCTGCAAGTAGATGGAGGCACTGGCCATACTAGTACTCCTTTCCCACCCAGTTCCTCACCACTTGGCATGTGACGCGATCCCCAGCTGTTCCTTAGGCTCGGGTTTCGGCCTGAGCTTGAACTGCCAAAGCTCAAGCCAGTAGTGATCGGGAGAATAAGGACGGAAAAAGACACGCCCGTGGCCGACCTCGTTCCCCAGAGTCGATGCCCCATCTTCTCTCCCACTCGTGGATTATGTAAATGGCCTTGCCACATGCCATATCCGCCCAGCCAGATTGGAGACGAAGTCACTAAACAGACAAGGTGGGGGGAGATGCCCCTCTCCATGGGCCGTCAAGGACGCCAGTCGCGCGAGCGCAAAAAAAAAGATAGAACGAGCTTGATCGCTTGGGTCCAAAGACAGTACTGCCATCAGAGGACCAAGCCGTAGCACACCACAAAGGATAGATGGTGTCAAGCGGAAGTGCGGGACATTAAGCAGAAGAAGGCCAGAGAAATCCAAAAACGACAAAAGGAAAAGAGCATATGCATTGTACGTACCCTGGGGTTTGAGGGCCCGATCCTTCCATGGTAATGATGGGCTTGAGATCCTTCTTGCGCTTCTTGGCCGCAAGACTGCTACTGCTGTTGCTGTTGTGCCCATTCGTGCTGGCCGATGAAGCTGGCGGCGGCTTCTGCGACTCCGGGGGTTGGCTGCCGTTCATGGTTGTGGTATCGTGTTTGTCGCAAATCCTCGCGCAACGAGAGATAGGAAAATTGGGAGTCGGGCGGCGATATCACTGCGGGCAGTGTGGGCGCCGTACTGTCAAGCGTCCCGTCCTGGCACAGCGATGCTAGTCGAGACCGGGTGGGGTGGAGGAGGGGGGAAACAGCACAGACTGTTTGTTTGGGTATAAGTGTTCGGTTCGGGGGAATGGCTCGACGAGAGTCGGTTCACGGATTGCGAAAGTGTAATGATCGAGTTCGATTCGATATGCCTTGGCCGTCAGCTGTGAATGGTGGTGATTGTAATGGCGGTCGTCTTCGAAGGAGGATGGCAGAGGCGTTGTTGTTGATCGCGTCGCAATAGGCGGAACAGTTGTGACCTAGTGGCGCAATTCTTCCGGGTTTTAATCGGGCGCCGAATTGATCGATCAATTAATCTGGTGATGGACAGCTTGCGATACCGGGCCGTAATGGCAATGGCAAGAGGAACTGGCGTGATGTATGCGGAGAAGAAGGAGTGCAAGCGCGAGGAAGCGGCGACAAGGAGGTAGGTCGGGGGCCCCGTCGGTTTCGTCGGACGGATCGAGTTCGTTAGGTGAGTTAGTACACCCGCACCAAAAGAAGGCGTCGTCGACCGGGTGCTGGTAGCTCGCCTAGTCTAGCGGAGATCCCTTGTCGCAAATCGTCAGCTCAACAGTAACAGACGCTGGTCAACATGATTGCGGCGCAAGGGAAGGGCATGGCGGGCAGCGGCAGCGGGGGCCCAGCAGCTCGTCTCCAAGAAACGACCTAGACCAGGCAAGACAAGCTGACAAAGAGATGATCTATGACGGCAGAGACGCGGGATAGGGAGCAGGAGGTTTTGTGTGGACGGTGACTCTGGGTGTGGGGATGGTGATGGGACTGTGACAGACAAGACAGACAAGACCGCTTGCGTGGTATGCGCTTGGGCATGATCAGATTGCGCGCAGCCAAGAACGAGGAGTAGGAAATAGGTAAAGGCGCATAAATAGCGTCCAGCCGGGAACGCGATGAATAACTTAAGCAGCAGTTGAATGAACAAAGGTAGATGGAATGACGGAGCGAATGCGACACAGAATGTGACATTTCCATGGCACCTTGCCTTGCTTGGGATTCAGAGCCGCCAAGCTGAGACACCTAAACAAGGCAACTTGATACAACAACAACAACAACAAGATGCACAGAAAAATGCCCGTTTCGGTTGAAAGGGCACGGGGGCATTGGGGGGGCATTGGGGGAGGGGAACCGATCGCGACAATAGATAGATGATGAGGCTCTTCTCGGCCAAGACGGCCAAGACGGACGAGACGAGAAATGCTGCAGCGCAGAGACTCACCGGGAGAAGAATGGCCGTCGACGCAACAGTCGAGTGAATATCCAATCAAGCAAATATATACAAGGAGCTAAGATGCGACAATGATTTGGTGATGGTGATGATGGAAACTTTGAAGGAAGACAGGAGGAGAATTTTCGGAACAAGGCTTTTCGGAGGTGGGAAGGACCCAACTTCTTTCTCCCTCGACCAGCAAACCGGATGCCATCCATTCCATGGGAGCAGGCCGCCGGGAGCAGCCTGCCCGCCGATTGGGATGGACATTTCTCCAGCAGCGCGCAGTAGCCGGCAGGAGCAGCATCCGGCAGTGGTCACGGCAGCAACCAGTGTAACTTTAGTGGCGACGCTCAACTGCCAGAGGTACCGTGTTTATCGAAGATTGGTATCTAATTACATGATAACGCCCGGCCGGGTTTGGAGGGCGTTCCATGATGATTGTAGACTGATGGCTCAAGTGACTGGGATGTTATGAGCTCACTGGCCTAAAAGTCCACTACAGTACATCCCCTACACGAAGCACTTCGTACCAACGTCCTCCCCTTCCGTCCTCTTAGAGATCCGGCCGCTTTATCACCCCTCAAGATGGAAAGACATCAAACAAACCTCAATCACAGCACAGTAAAAGACACGACTCACAATACCATCGACAGCACATCCACGCCCTCTACTTACAGCCTCCGTCAATACTAGTACATTTCCTGCACGGTACATCCAGACGAAACCTCCCTGCTTGCCTTGCATCCGGTGCTCCTTACATAAACTTGGCCTGACGTCACTATTGAGCAAGAAACCTCCGCTTCTGTCGTACCCCAGCCAGGATCCTTCTGTCCATTCGCCGTCGCTTATCACCGTTCAGCTGGTACTATAATTTGGCTGCAGTTTGATGCAATCCAAGGATATCCCGCCGTCGCTTCAGGCTTCCTACGTAATGATCTATACCAGGAAGGGCGACAGATTCTCCTCATGCTCCATTGGCTTATCCTCCCAATCCCACTTACACAGCGTACATTCTACCCTTTGCCTCCCGGCCTCACTCTCTGAGGAAGGCCTCAGTTATCTGCCCAATCCACTACCACCGCTGTGAATGCCCTAATCGACGATGCACCACCAGTCCACCATCATTCAATAAAAGTAGTAGACTGCCCTGCTTCGACCTGAGAGTAGGAAGACAAAACGGCGTGCGCATGTCAAAGAGCGTATCGATATTGAACCAATATAAGGAGATTGCTCGACAACGGCTGCATCACTCCCAGTGTCACCTGCTGCCGTTCTTTCATGAATGATGATTGACAAAAGTCACCCCTCTTCGGCACGACTTCCACTGCTTTCTGCGTGTGCTTTTGCTTGCAGAACATGGCATTAACTCTCTTTTCAGCCTCCGTTGTACGGGCAATATGTAACTGATTGATTCCTGGTACGCTCCAAAACGCCAATAACATAGTACCTACCAGCAGCAATCCTCTGATGTCCTCGGCCAATAACATACATACACAGCGTCCCCTTGGCAGCGGGCTCATGCCCATCCGCCCCTGGATCCACCACAAGAATGACCTCAGTTCTTCCGCTTGCTCTTCTGGGTCATCTTGCGGAAAGCCTCCATACCGCCCGCGCCCAGCGGGCGATGCTCCATGCCGCCTTGGGGCCCGTCGAAGGTGCTCTTCGGCGCAATGGTGTAGCTCGACGGCAGGTTGGCCATGCGAGCCTGGTTGTTGGTTCGGGCTGGTGCCAAGAATCGCTCCCGCTCCGCATCCCGCGCTGACACCGCAGGGCGTTGGGTGAGGCTGAATTGCGAGTTTGTCTTCTGTCGCTGTGCCATTTTGGCGGCCCTGCAGTCTTGTGTTAGCCGACCACGACAGAAAGGTCCAGGATGAATAGACATACTGGTAATCAAACTCGCGAGTCTCGATATGCCGCTTCTTGTAATCGTCGGTTCGCTTCAAAATAGGTCGGCTCCACTCTCCCAGCAACCGCTGCGCCATTCGCTTGATGCTTGGCTCAGGCTTCTTGCTTCGGGTATAGAAGAAAACCACCTTGCCGATGCCGCTGCTAAGGAGTGTCTCCTTCTCGACGTTCAGCTTTGTAAGCGCCATGAAGATGTCTCGCTGAATATTGTAGGCCGGCAGAGACCCATCATTGAGGGGTTCCAAGAAGAATTTGACGTGCTGAAGGAAGTTGGTATCGGGATCCAGCACCGCGTGTTGCACATTGTTGCGGTTGAGAATAGCCGTAACGTCGGGCAGCAGCTTGAGCTTGTGAAGAGCCGGTTGGCCAGCCTCACGGGCCTGGTTGTCAAATTGACACGCCCGCTCCATTTGGAGCTTGAGGTCCGCAAGCTGCTCATCGATCTCATCTTCGAGGTCCTACAAGAAAGCAGGTGTTAGCAACCGTGACTATGCGCATCGTGATCCTTGGAAAAACTCACAATCTCGTCCTTCTTTCTGCGCTTAGGGCCGCTGGGCTTCTTGATGGCGGCATCCAAGGCGCGATCGATTGCCCGTTTTCGTTTCTCTTCTGGGGAAAGATGGTCCTCGTTCTCTGGTTCGGGTGTGGCAGCCTTGGCCCGAGGGCGCCGCTCGGCCTCCCCCTGACGCCTTGATCTTCGCACCTGCTTGCTACCTTCATCCGCGCCATCATCCATAGCAGCATCATCATCTCGGTCTCGGCGCTTCTTGTCTCGGCGTCCTTCTCGGGGTTTCTTAGCGACCTCGCCTTCCGCGCGCTTTCTTTTCGTCGCCTTCAGGGTACGGGCAATATCTTCGTCAATGTCGACGGGTCGGTCTTCAATGTTCGCGGTTTCGGGGTCGTAGTCCTCGAACTGGTCCTCGTCTACTTCGGAAAGTAGCTCCGATTCCTTATCAGAGTCGTCGGCTGCCGCAGCATCCTCATCGAGCTCCCGTTCTCGGCCATTGTCGACGGGTTCATTGGCTGGTGATCCAACCGGGGACTCGTTGTCGGACATGGCGTCGGATTGGCGAGAGTGCGATGCCGGGTATGAAAGGAAAAGAAAAAGTACGAGGCCCGCTAGTGCCGCGTAAAGCAGAGCGACACGTAGAAGTGCTAGTTAGTGAGGGAGAGATTTCTTTTCTACAATTCTGGGGGAACTGTCACGAAGCTTCAACTTTCTCTGGGGCCTTACTTGAGCCGCGACAGAGGTTAGGCGCACCCTTGCAGCTGACCTAATCAGTATCCACATTTATATCCTCAGGCAGAAACCTATTTGTTTACTTCGGAGCTCGTTGCCATTGACAATGACGAGCCAGCATACCAGCAAGTCGTTTGCTGTCAATGCGGACCTCTGCAGGACGAGCAAACGACGACCTCTGCCATCTCTCCAAAGATCCCACTGGCCACCCACATCTAAACAACTCTTGCAGCAACGATGGATCGCCGGACTTTCGAAGGCCACATGGACTGGGAGTACCAGGGTAGCGGTGCTCTGGATCCCACAAGTCCCTTCACACATGCTGCTGAGCGTAGCTCGCAAAATGGTAGGTTTAGGATGCCTTCGCCCGCCAGCTACAACCGCTGGCGCCACATGGCAATAGCTGGCTAACTCGCCATTCGCAGTGTTTGGTTCCCCCGCAAAACCTCTGTCGCGACCGAACCCATTTGCCAACCTCGGCACGCCCTCCAAGGCTCAACATCCTCCTCCTCAGACCTCATCCTTCACGCCACAGCTATCATCCAGAACTTCAGCTCCTGCGTTCCGAAATCCCGCCTTCACAACGCCCCGAAGACCCTTCGATGAACCAGCTCTGTCTGAAGCATCTGGCGCTGAAGACAGTCCTGCCCTGACAGAAGCATCCGACTTCCCCAACGATACCCCAGAGGCAGACCGCATGGGCGACGTGATTATGGGCGGAACTATCACCCCATCCAAAATTGATAAGTCTTTCCGATATGGCAAGGCTAGTATCCCATCAAAGAAGCACACTTCGGGGAGGGGAGAGATTCGTGGGACCAGAGACCTTTCGGCAACAGATCTCCTGAGAAAGAGGAAACGTCACAACCTTGACAAGGATGTCGGCAGCGTAGCCCGGTATCGAGGCCAAGGATGGGAAGATTCAGATGCCGACTCTGATGATAGCATTGTTCCACGACAGAACCGATCGCGCGGCAAGAAGAACAAGGCGCCACCCAAACGCGGCGCTGTGGGATCCCTCTTTCACATGCTAGACGAGCACCCGAACGCCCCTGAGAACCTGTTCCGATGGATACAGCTGGTGGTCAACTTCTTCCTCGTCTCTATCTTTGTCTACATCGGCTGGGCCATAGTGGACACGGTGCGATCTGACATACGCAACGCCAACGAGGGGGCGCGCATGGAGCTGATGAGTAAGATGACGGAGTGCCAGAACCAGTACACCATGAACGAGTGTTCTAAGAAGGACCGACCAGCGCTGAAGATGATGTGCGACGAGTGGTATGACTGCATGATGCAGAACCCTGAGTCCATCATGCGAGTCAAAGTCACGGCGAAGCAGATCGCTGAGATCATCAACGAGTTTTCTGAGGCAATGAACCTCAAGGCATGGGTAAGTGGTATTTGAGAATCAACTGGAGATTGTATAAGCTAACACGCGAACAGGGTTTCTTTTTTGCCATTCTCATCCTCTGCGCCTTTGCAAACAACCTCACTCTAGGCAAGGGCGGTAGTGGCAATACTGCCCCAGCCGCCCCTTCGCAGTCAGCTGCCGTTCACGATCCAATGGTGCCTCCCGAGAGCACTCCTGGGTTCGTGTGGGTTCCCGTCCAGACACCGAGAATGAACCGACATGCGATAATGGACGAGGGGACGGACACGGATAGTTCGCCTCCGAAGATGAAACCCCTCCTCGCCGCGCCGTACACGCCATCGGGACGTCGAAGCCCGAGCAAGAGAGACCGATCACTCAGTCCGATCAAGTATGGACGTACGCCAAGCAAGGGCACCTAAGTAGCAAACCGGCGAACAAAACAAAAGGGACGGCGAAAATGTATAATAACTACACAACGATGTATAATAACTACAGAACAATAGGCTTATGGAATTGAGGATGTCGCGCAAATACACTGACAGGCTCGCCCGCCGCCCAGGGTCGTGAAGATGGTCCAGACCCTACGCTAGGTCCAAAGACATCCACTCCTCGGACGATATAAACTCGACCGAAGCATCTATTAGCGCAACACTACATCCATCCAGAACCTCGCACCAATCGCAAGGACAACGTCATGATGGAGGTGAAGTTATCGAGTTGAGTTGAGTTTGATGACGTATGGCGGGGAATTATGGGCGAGGGGCGCAAGGGGAAAGCCAAAACGCCAAGGTCTGCCGGCGTTGGAACTACTTCTCGTGGGATGTCAGACACGAGTAGTGTGAATGGATCGAGTCTTGGAGAGGCCTAACCCTCGACGTAGATGGCGTACGTTACCACGGAGCTGGGACTCGGTCGGGCTAGTGCACCAAGTGGAGCAAGGGACTAATTACTCGCTGCGAGGGGGGTTGTGGGCTTTGGTTAGTACTGACGCAGTATTGACTGACAGGTACGGAGTCAAGACCCACGCCGATGAGCTTCTGTAAAATTGAAAATATGCACGTGTACCATTATTGTTCATGTCTCTGAAGCTTCTCTGTGGGAGCCCACTGACATCATTCTACATGGACCTTGCCGGGGCGAATAACTCATCCAATGGAACATTCCGGGCGAAGCGATGAGGATCGCGAAGAAAGTCACGAGATGCAATTAGGCGGTCCCCAGAAGTCGGCATAAGGGGACCAACTTTATCTAAGTCTGAGGGCCGATCCGATTGCAGAAACGAGGGGGAAGATCGACGAGTTTATGTAGATCGATATGCCTGTATGTATGTATGAAGGGCTCCAGACAGGCAAAGAAGGGGTCCCTTTCGTTACCGAAAAACAAGGCTTGTGCAACCGTCTCGGGGATATAATCTGGTCGAGAATGCCCAGGAATGCCCAAAAGAAGAAGAGCCATGATGCACGATGACGATTCATGGACTGGAACAGACCCCATAAGTATCCCGCATCCAACTTCGCCCACCCGCCACCTCCAATGGCACGCAGCAACGGCCCGCGGATCGAAGCGCACTCATCAACCAACCGTCCGAGTTAGATTACCGGCCGCATCCCGGCAAGGGCGCCGAGAGACGATGCGCTACAAGAGAAGAGGTCCGGGTCTTGCAACTGCTCCGTTTCTCGAATCTAGGCGAAGGCGCACATGGACAACAAGCTTCGCCTAGCTTCCGCCGTTTTGACATATCGTCCGCTTCCAGAAAACTGCAAAGCACGCCTCCTTCCCTCTCTTCACTTCTCTCGGCCACCACGTCGACGGGCCACATCCCGGCCACGCACCCCCAGAAAACCCATCTACAACTTCCGGTCAGTCTCCTCCACTAGTCGCTGTGGCACGGAGACTCTCCATCGTCACTCACCGTCCTCTCCTCTCCTCCCACCACTCCGCCTTTCCCTCGCCCGTTGCCTGGCTTGCCTACCTACCTAGGTGGGTGGGTAATCAGCAACCTGCGCCTCTCTTCTGCTCGAAAGCCGCCCGGCTCAATTATCACGGCTTCTTTCACCACCACGCGATCCTGACGCGCCCGCTTCCTGCCACTCCTCCCGAGATACCCCGCTGCTTCACCTCTTGCGATCCCCGAAGGTGCCACGCCCGAAACTGCCCCGCAACACCGGCGATATCTGCGGCCGCCGCAAACACGAGCTGTATTTCCAGCTCCAGCTCCTGCTCCAAGTCCGACTATTCACCCCTCCGTCGCTCCGCCATCCCTCCGCAGCATGTCAGATTTCGTCCCCTCCGTCGCAGCCATCGCCGCCCCGAAGAGACCCTAACCCACGTGATTCCCTTCGAACGGAACACTCCGCGACCCATCTGCCCACTTTTGGATGTCCAGCAGCGACCTCTCGGCCGGCCTAGACGCGATGGACGAGGACAACACCACTAACACCCCAGCGACGGCGCCCAGCTTGCAGCCCAGCTCTAGTGACACGCCGCAGGGAGCTTCGGGCGCTCAGTCGCAGGGCTCTGTCCATTCCTCCAACACTCCCGCCAACACTCCCTCCAACCATTCCCAGCACTCCAAGCGGCGTCGCGGGCTAGGCGTGGTGACGCCCAATGCCTGCACCGAGTGCCGCAAGAAGCGCGCAAAGGTAAGTGGGGGTTTTATGGCATGCCTTATGCCCTGTCTCCAGTAGCCGTTGGACCCTCCCTCGCTGACGAACTTGCTTGTTCCTAAAGTGCGACGGTCATAAACCCTGTGGACGCTGCAAGGTTCAGAAGGACATCGAGTGCGTATACGAGGTTCCTATACGCCAGTCAAAAGAGAACCTGCGGGCCGAAATCGAGAACCTCCGACATCGACAACGCTCCAACGACCAGGTCCTTGCCGCCCTCATCCGCCCGGAGCATTGGGAAGAGGTCCTGACGCGTCTTCGAGGTGGTCAGTCTGTCGAGAGTGTCTCCGAATGGCTGGGCGGTATTCTGCCCTCGGGCGGAGGTGCCATGCCCAACTTTGCCCCGGATCAAGGAGAGGCTCCCTCTGCAGCTCATGTGGCCGGGTTTCCCGGCGGCAGCCTAGGCTCACTGGCTGCCATGAGTATCGGTGCCAAACCATCGCAACAGGTGCAACCGCCCACGGTGAGGACTGACATGGGTGGGAATAATTCCTGGCACTTCTCCCCTCGGAGTCGGTCTGAGTCGACGCGGAGCAACTCCCACCCGGATGCCATGAGCTGGACCGCCGATGTTCGAGGCCCACCTCAAACTCTGGTAGGATCGTGGGCAGAAGGAATACACCCTGATCATCTGTCCGACGGTCTGCCGAGATTCCGGGGGCTCGAACAGATCCTATCGCCCCTAACCGACCCCGAAATGCAAACCCCAAAATCATCGTGGACCAACGTGACCAACGACATCAACCTAGTCCAACATCTCCTAGCCCTCTACTTCTGCTGGGAGTATCCCACCTTTGCATCCCTCAGCAAGGAACACTTCCTGCAAGACTTCCAGGAGGGTCGACACCGCTACTGTTCGCCGATATTGATCAATGCCCTCCTTGCCTTGGGATGCCGGTTTTCAACGCAGCCGAAGACACGGGCGAACCCAAACGACCCATATTCGTCCGGCGACCATTTCTTCAAAGAGACGCAACGGCTCTTTCACCAGGAAATTGATCATCACAACCTGACCACAATCCAGGCACTCGGAATCATGTCGATCCGGGAAGCCAGTTGCGGTCGAGACTCGGAAAGTTGGTACTACGCAGGCCAGAGCATCCGGCTAGCCATTGAGATGGGACTACATCGCATTCAGGGCCAAAGAGATGAGGATGAGCTAGCTGTGCAAGCGGCAACATTCTGGGGGGCTTTTGCGTTAGACCAGTGAGTGTATGACCCTTTGACATGTCTGGCCCGTGTCTAACCATTCGCCACAGCGCTTGGTCTCTTGCCACCGGCTCGCTGCCGCAGTGTTCCTGCTTTCCTCACTTGCCGCCAAAGCCCGCCATTATAGACGATATTGAGGCGTCCCTTTGGGTGCCTTACACCGATGACGGTAAGATTCAAGGTGAAATTCGTCCGCCCAAAAGCATTGCTAACTAACGAAATGCAGGTGCTCCCTTACAGCGCTCGTGTGAGCAGCCTTCTAATGTACGTTCGGTGTACAAGTGCTTCTGTGAACTCAGTGAGCTAGTACATCAGTCTCTATATATTCTCCATTCTCCAGGACGACCTCTCGCGGCGAGAGATCTTCTGAACATATACACGCAATACTTGAACTGGTACGATCGGATACCAGAGGTATTGAGGCTGGGCCATAACTTTACTCCCGCTGTGCTATTCGCTCAGTAAGTTGGTTGCGCATCTCGCTTCTGGAAATAACCTCGGTGTTGGATGACACTAACCCTCTTGAAGTATGTACTACCATTTTGGAATACTGCTCTTATTTAGGCCGCTGATCAAGCTACGGATCATCGGCTCCAACTTGTCACCACGAGATATCTGCTCGCAAGCCGCAGACGCCATTCAAGGCTTGCTGAAATCATACTCGCGGCTATATACGCTGCGAAGAACCCCGTCCTTCGTACCATACTTTGTCTTGACGTCGTCCATCATGCACCTAGCCATTGCCGCCACCACCATTCAGTCCGATTCGGATACCTCAATGTCCGATAGGATGGAGACTGCGGCCAAGATCGACCCACACGCGAAGAATGCCATCCGCCAGGGCATAGACGACCTTACCGAGATGGCCCCGTGCCATCGCTTTGCCGAGCAAGCGCTCAACATCCTCCGTCATCTTGCGCATAAGTGGCACATCAAGGTTGACATCAACAGCGACACCCTCACCCCAGAAGAGTACAACAGGCTTGTGAAGCCGAAAACAGGCAGCCTCAACTTCTTTGCGCCGAATATGCGAGAGGCGGACATAATGTGCCAATGGGGAACCGGCAAGGTCACGGCTGGTGGCAATGAGACACCCTCAGTTCCCAAGGCGGCTGACAGCATGGAGAACCCCCTATTCTGGCCGTTCCCCATGCAGGGACGGCCCATCCTCCCGGACGGAAAGGGGTTGGAAGATGCCGGCTTTGAGATATTCTGATATCCGCGGGTTCCTCGCAAGATGCCAGAGCCAAATCTCCAGAGTTCGGGGAGGTTGGAGATACGCGACACGGTCACAGAATCGGCAGCAAATATACAGTCTGCATAATAGACGACACCCATGAAGAGATCAACAGACAGGACGGGACAAGTGGCCTATGGGGGTCTCCTAGGTTGCGAGCTTGGCAACATACGGCCCCCTCGAAAACAGCTTCATCGCACCGGCCCATTCCGCAGTCTCTCTCCAGTATATTAAGGGGAGGTGAGCGAAGAAGTCTGCTAGGAGTTGCCACCAGGCTAGTGAAGCATGTCGCCTAAAAGTAGGGGGAATGGGGTCATTTACATAAGAAGACCTTGTGTAGGATCGTGTATCAAATAGTTGGAGTAAACGAATAAACTTTGTTCACGCCATTTCGGTGTTTGAGGCGGTCATGGGTTGCGGGTGAATGGCGGCGACTCGAATGTCAAACACTACTTAAAGGTAGACCTGTCGCGGCGGGTTAGATCTATACTTTGAGATAAGTCGAAGTAAATGATGAGAATATGAAGAAATATAAAACAATGACTACACCTAAGTAACAACTTGTATGCATGATGTAATGTACATTCTACTGTGCTGAGAGCAAGTACGAATTGATACAGTGGTTGAGCAGTGCAGGAAGGAAAGTGAATGTCCCCCAATTGGCTGAACAAGTCTGTCAACTCCCGCAGTCCACAATTGAACAACAGCCAGATTCTTTATGCCCAAAGGCCGCCAGCGAATTCCATGACACGGCCTGCTGTCATGTACCTAACCAGATCCACGGAACTGTAAATAGACGGGCACCTCATAGCAGGAGGGTAACTGCTTAGGTCTAGAAAATCACTTCCCCAGTGTGCATGCAGTGGGCTATAGGGTAGTCCAGAAGCTAAATTTTGGCGAATAGTGCCTGAGGCATACGTCACCTCCCGACTTCACGGGCCGTGACGTGCCTCGGCATGCGGAGGGCATGAGCGAGCTCCCTAGAACCAGAGTTCTAACCGTCAACTTGTCATCATCTTCTCCAGTACCATCGCCATCGCCATCGCTTCATCCGCATGAGACTCGCGTCATGCTGCGGACTGAATACTACCAAACGACGCCGCATTTAGACGACTGAGAAGCGCGCCCGCTTCTTTCCCACGCCACCCATTCGGGCGGCGCATCCAGACGTGATGGCTTCATCATCGACCCGACCAGCGGCTGCCTCGACCTCGAAAGCGAACGCGAAGCCGCGCGCATCACTCGGCAGTATTCTGTCGATGCCCCCGCATTGGCTGTCCATGTACGACGAGTTCATCACCAAGAACGCCGGCCAGGTGTCACAGATTGAAAGCGCCCTACGCAGCTTGACATACATTATCCCAGGTAAGTAGTTTCTGCAGGAGCTCAATGCCTGAAACTAGCCCGGGACTATCGGAAGAAACCCGATTTTAAAGAAGAATCCCCTCTAACACGAGATGCTTGCGTATAGGCCGCTTCCGCGACGCTGAAATCGCATCAGAGTCGATCCATTCGGGCGTGCAACTCCTCTCGCTCTATCATGACACGCTCCTCCAGAAAGCGATCTCGCGCCTGCCCATGGCTTCCATCCCCTCGGCGCACGCGCGATACACCCGCTACTGGACCCAGAAGAGCGGCGCGTACCGCCGGATAGCCATGCTGCTGCAGATGGTCATCTACACCGAGATGCTGTGGGAAATGTCAGCCAAACGCAAGGGGGGCGAGCGATCTCGATGGAAGGTAGTGGTGATACTAGAAGCCATCAAGGCGTTTTGCCGACTCCTTTTGATGCGCATCACACGGTCGCGGCCCTTGGTCTCGCCCGTATTACCAGAACGGGAACCCATCCCCGAGGATAAGACCTCGGAGGATGACGAAGACGCGCTCGCTTTCCGCAGTGAGAGCGAGCTGATGGACGACGTCTCGACAAAGGGCTCCGTATCTGAGGATGGGCTGAACGGCGTGTCGCAGACGATGAAACCGCCGCACGAACGCGAGTGGGCCATGCCGCGGACGGGCATGAGCCTGCCATCTCTCCCGGTTGCCGGCGACATCAGCTCGTATCTGCTGGGTCGCGTCCTTACAGCTGATGACATCAAGCCGGCGACTAAGCTGCTCAACCAGCTGCAGGGGAGCGGCCAGGGCGCGGAAATGCTGCACATCCTGTCGCCGTTGGTGTACGCGATTGCCATGGCCCGGAGTGATAACAAGAAGGCATGGACCCCCTGGGTGATCGGGCTGGCAGTTGAATACGCGGCCCGGCAGCTACGGGATCGCGGGTTGCGCACCACGTCCCTGGAGCGCGACGAGTGGAACAAGCGCGGGTGGTCGATGGCCTGGTGGGCGATGCGGGGAGCATGCTACGAGAACGTTACCAAGGGCGTCGTGGGTGGCGTCAGCAGAAGGATGCCAGGGTTCATTGCCGGGATCCTGGAGGACTACGAATATCTGTGGGAGAACTACTACTTCAGCACGAGTGCTTAAGGCGGAAGGCGGAAGGCGGAAATGGCGGTCCTTGGATAGATGGACGCGGGACTGTGCCTAAAATGGGGTTCGCCGGGTTGAGGAGGGAACCTTTTTTTGGGATCTTCGCGGCCATGCGATATCGTCAGTGTGGAGTCGCGACAGTGATCGGTGAGATGATGGATGGAGTTTGGGGTGGGAGAGCCAGCCAGGGGTAGGCACAATGGGAAACTTCAAACGACAAGGGGCACATTATGGAGTCCGCGATTGTGGCAGTGCTCGGCCGAGAACACCTCAGCTCGCGTACGTAAGATGCCGGGCGGAAGAGATGTTGAGGGACGATCATCCAGGAACATGGAACATGGAATATGCAATGGTCCCTGGCGTGGATGCACGGGGGCTTGGTTCCTGAGCAGGGGCCGAGGGGGCGGGAGGTTTGACCTTCAGCACATGCACCGCACGGAACGCACAGCAGCCCGCAGCCGCATAGAAAGGAAGTTGGAGGATCGCTCGGTGGGCTGTTATCGAGCATGGGGAGGTGACGTGCAGCGCCGTGGTGTTGCGGGGCCCTCTGAATATCTTCCGAGGCACGCCCGGTCCTAAAGAGGGATGCTCCTGCGACGGGAACATAGGGAGGGAGAGTACCTAGACATACACATGCAGTCTTAGGACATACACGTATAGCTATTCCTATCTAGAAGAGGGCTCTCCACCTGAACTTAAGTGTAGAGCACTTCTCTACCTAGCCCTTACTAGCTAAGCTTGTATCTGGCAAGATATTAAGAAAGGCTTATAAAACAAGATAATGTTACTTTACTTTTAAAATTAATAAAAATCTTAATAATATTATAAAACTACTAGTCTTATTTTATATATTAGTTAATTAAGCTATTTAGAGTGTATATAATATAATAAGAGCTAATCTATCTATTTACTATTAAGTTGCATACTGTTATTTCTTTATATACACTGATTACAGCGCTTTAGCTAGGGGCTTTAAGTGCTTAACATAAAGAAAAGCTTTTAAAGGGCGCTTTATCACCAGTAGCAAGCATAAAGCAAGTCACTAGATCACCTAGCCACGCATAATCATAGCTTCACGGTCAGGACCAGTACCAATCCATTTTATCTGGTCAAAGTTAGTGCATAGTTCTTCAAAGCCGGTTCGAAGCGAAGTCATTTTAGGCGAAGCAACCAACTAACCTTGACTCCAACGAACTTCTCAATGTACTAAAGAGACAGTCAGTGAATAAGATCAGATCCATCCTGCAGTTGGAAATAATTTGTACCTCGACGTAATCCCGGGCCTGCTTGGGAAGATCGTAGTATGTCCGGGCGTTGGTCGTCGGCTTCTTCCACCCAGGCATTTCGTGGTAAACGACTTCGGCATCATCTAGTATGTTATGGTCCGCCGGATAAGACTCAAGCTCCTAATACTTTCAGCTATGCCTCAAGACCTCAGACCACAACAGCTTCTTACCTTGCCTGTGTTCTTGTCTTTGTAAGCAATGGCTACCTTGATTGTCTCGAAGGAATCAAGTACATCGAGCTGCATGAAGAGTCAATTTTTCCAATCCCCTCGGAGTAGTTCTTGCAAGGCTTACCTTGGTCAAGTTCAAACGACGTGTAGTAGTTGACCATGTGGCCATGGTTCACAACAACGAGATCTATTAAGTCCGAGTAAGTAACGGCCAATTTTGATATTGAAAATAACGCGAGGTGTTGACAAACCGATCCTACACTGTTAGCTATGCACCCAAACTTCTTTAGGGAGAGAGGCTTACCAGCCACAGCGACGTCTTCGGCCTGTGGATGTTCCCCATTCTCGGCCAACCTCCTGGAGTTTCGTTCCGACCCTGTTGCGCACATGGCCAGTCTGCTCGTTTCCAAAGCTGAGGAGTGAGTAGGGTGACAGTACTCTCCGAGATCTTCTGTCTTGAAAGCGCCAGCGCCAACACGTGTGGTGTCTATAGTCGTCAGCATCTGCTGCAAATCACTGCGGATGGTTACTAGCCAAAAGGTCCAGTGATTACTCATGTTACTTACAGGCTTTTACCACTCCGATAGTCTCTGTAATGTTCTTAGGGTTGAGCGTCAAGCCGGCGATGATGCCAGAAATTGTGGTGTTGGATGAAGTGACATAGGGGTATGATCCCATTGAAACGTCGAGCATTATGGCCTGTTGGTATCAGGACAAGTAAACCATTTGGTCATGTACTCCCAAGCCTCAACCGTGGACAGAGCAGCGGTTGACGTGATATGACGTGGTCAAGGCCACCCCATTTTGATTAGGAGGTGACTAAATGGCCACCCCTATTAGTTGTATGGCCACCCCGAATGGCTAGTGGTGTGGCTATAGATGTTAAAGTACATGACGACAGGCAGGTTACCAGCCCGGTCAGGTCAGTAAATAACCAGCTTGCTGGGAGTTGAGCACGGACATTTGCACCCTCAATAATCACGTTCATGTTGCTCGTTTGTCTAGAAATATTAGCTTCTTATCATATTTATGGGGGAAAGCTTTGTGGGAAGACCAAGGAACTATCCTGGACATTGATCCATTCCTTTGCTCCTCTCGATACCGCGGCGCGAGGGTTACTTACGCCGAATGCATAAAGCTCAAACCATCAATAGCATACTTTCGAAGCTCCGTACGGTATCCTCGGAATCTCTCAATCTCTTCCTCGACATCGTACTTGAGCAGATCGCCGTATCGGGCCTTGTAGCCATGCGCTAGTCGACGCAGTTTCGTTTCGAAGAGTTCTTGGTCGAACATGTCGGCTAAACGGATTCCGCTTCTCTAATCCAGGGTTTAGTGAGATGGTTGGTGCTCTGGGATTTTGAATGCCTACAGCAGCCTTGGTCTATCAAGTTCAGTGTCAGTATAAACGTATAACTTTGACGGACGACAATGCGAATATGTGCTTACAGTGTATGAGGGTCCGTTCACAGTAAAGTTAGCTTATGTTGTCAAGATATAAACAAGGTGAACTTATAATTCCGCGGCCAGTGGTGCCGATCTTGCGCTCTGGTCAAGTTAGACATGAACAAAAGCCCTGATTATAGATCGCTTACCTCTTAGCTCGATCTCCTCGAGACCATCGACGGCGGCGTGAAGGTCAAAGTTGATATGAACCTGGGTGTAACGAGTCAGCAAGTGTATGACATAACGCGGCGGCCCAGCGTTGCCTAGGTCACTGACTCGGTCAGACACAAGGATCCGACTATAGACATTGAGGAGTCCTTTCTATCTCTGATGTCAGCAACAATCTCTTGATAGCTGCTAGAGTAAGAATTACCTCGTCAAGCTGCTTTAATTCCGAGAAAAACGCAGGGCTAGAAATGGTCAGCATTGTAGCTATGTCTTGATACGCCGAACGGATTGCGTGTTGAGCTGGGTGGCGATACGGGAGACTCGCATGGAAGAGCAGAACACTGGATTTGTGAGAGTTACACGTGAAAGCTCCTATTGCAGGTGGATGCCTTTAGTACCGGTCAAATACTTGCTCACCACTGACTCGTCTTGCCGAGAAGGGGAATTCGAGCAACTTGCACGTCGGAGCCGATGAAGTTCATGCTACCGTCAAGTCAGCGCGTCTGCTCGTCAAAGGTGAACAATTGTGGACAACGTACCAGTTCGGGTTGATGAGACCGGAAGAGAGCAGGTGAAAGCTATTGTTGGTCAATTATTCGCTTGGTCGACAACCCGAGCTTTGATTCGGCGTCTGCATACCTGTACGAGACACCGTTGGCGCTGTGGCAATGGTGGTCAGCGACATGGTGCATAACTCGTGGCAGAATAGCACGGCAGACCAGACTCATAAAATTGAGACCCGCATTGTGTCCTCCCTGTTATCTCGTTTCAGTATTTTGTACGCGACGTCGCAGAGGATGTTGGGCTTACGGCTGGTCTCGCGCTATCATCAAGTCAGCGTCTACTAGTCGTGAAGTTGAACCTGCCGGAAGGGGGTAGGTTCCTGGATATAGAAGAAGGATGTTAACAGAGGGCGAATTTTGGTCCAGGGTGATAGCATGCTGCTAACACAATGTTCGACTCGTGCAATATCCGCCCTCTGTTGACTCCCAATCATATCCAGAAACAACAACCCTTCTTCCTCGTAAAGAACGTACCAGAGTTGAGCTTCGGGCGCGAGAATGTCTACTAATTTGCCCTTCTGACGTTTAATAGGTCAGTTGAGTGCCTCGATATGTTAGATCGGAGGGGGTAGACGTACTCCTTCATCTCCTAGGGAAGCGCAATCGAGTTAGCGACAAGACGTCGTCGGCACACCCCGCGCGGGGCACCAAACATGGGAAAGGAAAATGACAAACCCCAATGGGCTCCTAGACAACCCTGATAGGAATGATTCGCGACCGGGGATAACTGGCTGTGGTGTTGGGCGAGAGGGCGAGAGGGATTCGTATGGCTGGTCTGGGAGGAATAATAGACGCAGTTTCGGAGTCGAAGTTTGAGATGCGTCACCACATAAGTACAAGCGAAGTTGTCCCATAAGTCAGAAATACATGAAAACTTTCTTTTACTCGCAAACGATTTAACCTTTTCTTCAGGTGTACAAATTCATCCGTCATACTAAGAAAAATAAATTCCAACGACCAAACACCCTGTCTGCAAACCAATTGTCCAGCCAAAGGAATACTTGAAGGTACCTCGAGATGGAACGAGACTTCCAACGGAGGGGCTGTTAGAGGGATTTTCTGCCAGTTCAATCCTAATGCGGAAGGCGGTCAAGGACGGTTAAACCCTCCACCTTGATTGGACGAGACGAAATGACTGCTCAGGACGGAGTACCCCGTACTAAATTTTAGATCTACTTAGGTACTCAGGGAGGGAGGGGGCAGTGAAGTGGAGATGATGGCTTTTTATCCTTTGGTTTTTTGGGGGACCGCGCTGGATTGTTTCTAGACCTTCTTCAGCAGGGGAACCTTTCGACCCAAGGGGCCGGCCGCGCCAAACAAATCGCAGGAAGGTGGTTCCCGTTGTCTCAGATGGCGACTACATATGCTACTAGCAATGGCGCTACTGTTGTTCGCCCGGCGCCGGTCGGCCTTGGTTGGACCTTTGTACTCTTGGTGGAGCTGCGTTTTTAGTTAATGACCGAAAAAGCGGACCTTGTCTCTTCTCGACCCCGAGGAAGCAGAAGGACGAAGCAGGATGAAGCAGGACGAAGCAGACTCTCAGCCTTCCATTTGGACATCGAACACGAGGAGAAACGGTGAAGGGACCTGGAAAGTGGAGGTGCTCCCATCCGTTACGGTTGCAAGTGCGGCTTACGTGGACATGGAGGTGGGCGAGACAAAAGCCGGTAATGGGGGGAACGGGGAACGGGGAACGGGGAACGGGACACGGGGCGGAGACGAGGATCCGGAGACGGAAACAAAGACGGCGAGAAAGTGCGTGCATCTACAGAAGTAAGGTCGGAGAAACCAGGACAAACGACTGGAGAAGGAAACACGATGAACAAACGACCGACGCCAATCCGGTTTTTTCTCCTTAGCTTGTTGGATCTATCTAAGTAATTGTCTTGGCATTGTACAGTATTCGTATTTACGTATAGCATAGCATACTATTTTTATACTTGCTGTTAATAACAGAAAACGATGTTTATATTGCTTCCGACAATTGACACCCAACGTGGCACGAGTAAAGACATGCGGACTACGTAGGACGGGCATGCATGTTATGCGGGACTCGGGCTTCACAGCTTACACGATATGCACCCAAGCGTCGTTGCACAAAAATGACTTCATTTTAATTTCATCGGCCAGATCCAGCCACCGCCCGGACTTTGGCTTCTGATCCGGGGCCGACCATGCCGGAAATAGAAATCCACCCACCTCATTGTCGTCGCCGTCGCCGTTTTGCTGGTTGCCCGACCGAATAGCAGAACACAACGCAACTCACTCACTGTATCAAGTGAGAAGAGGGTTCAGGACTTCCGCCATTCTAGCAAGGGGAAACGAAGGTTTTCGTTACCGCGGGATGCAACGCTGAGAGGCAAAGGTAAGCAAAAAGACTGCAGCGACGACGGGGGAGGACCAACAAGCAGAAAAGACGAGGGGAGCGAAGAGAGAGGGTTTGTATCCGCATATCCGGGGGTCGGTCGGTTGGCTACCCCCCGCGCCAATCCGTCAATCTGGCGGCGCAATTAATCCATGACTCGAAAAGCTTCCCCAATCGTCATCTAGTATAGTCATGGCGACTCAGCGATTAGTTTGTTTTGCACTAGCGTCTGTGTCTCTGGCAAAGCTGGAGATAAAGGATATAGAAGGTGTTAATTAATAATCGAAAGAATTGTACTCACTCCCGGGGCTAGCAGAGTTGGGGCGTGGGTCTAAAATGAAGTTGGGCCGTGCGCCGATTCGCCTTCTCGAACATTGAGTGCGTTGACGATAGGGAGAGGGGGCGAGAGAAGCTCGTGCAACTCGCGAGGCGCGGGAAGAGATGCGAAATGACAATTTCACAAGGACTGGCTTGGGGGCCTTGATGGACCAATGGAGCGGCGGGATGTGCGCAGGGATTGGGGGATGGATCGTGGGATGGTAGGAGTTGAGTGTGCCTACATAGTACTTCTACATTACTGATGTATTCCTCGGTTCGGTTGGCGATCTGGCTGGCTCTAAGGCATCGAGACACCGATGACTGCAATGCTGAAGCAACGGGGATTCATTGCTTTCTCATTGTGTCCCGGTGTGTTCATCTGTCAGTTAGTCGGACAGGATTGACTGATGCGCCCGCAACAAGGGGAGAGATGATCTCATCCATGAGCCGGGTGGGTTTCCTGGTATTGGTACCAGGGTGGAAACGTGGGAAAGCGATACATAGGAACCGATGAAGATGGTGAATGATGACGGGATAGGGATCAATTAGCGCCCCCGGGCGGTGGTTCCTGGTGTCGCCCCCTAGGATCTTGGGTCTAAGACCAACAGAGCCAAGTCTGGAGCCGTCTAGACGGAGCCTGGGCTAGGCTGCTACAGTACATACAGTACATTGCAAGAAGGACGGGGAGAGAGAGGATGGAACGATGGATGCGATGCTGGCTGGCTGACACTGATGATTGATGCTGATGAATGCTGATGATGGGTGCTGCATGGGATTTCACAAGGGTGGAAGGGAGAAACGCGTCTGGGTTGGACGAGAGAGACGAATGATGATACAGTACTTCGTAGCTGCACTTGGGTAGCAACAAAGGGGGCGCCAGTGTCTCATCGTGGACATGATCAACTACGACGACACGCAGCGACACGCAGACCGGCGACAACGCACGCATACCACAAGTTGGCCTACAGCATTTGATCACGGCTGTACGAAGTATGCACCCCTCTTTCTGGCCTCAGCTCACTCGATCGATCCCCTGTGGCTCGCCATTAGCCAGGGGGACGGCCGGCAGATCTATGAGAAGTCCTGGGCTGGAACAACGGCCGCCACACTGGGCGGCCCACGGACACGGACAAAGGTCGCGTCGATGAGCTTCCCGCTTAGCAGACCAACGAGAAGCCCCGGCCCCAAGCCCAGTCGAAAGAAAAGAAGAAGAAAAGAGTCGACAATCATAAGATGACGGGGGGGGGGGGCAGGATTTAGTCTGCACCCTCCCGGCTGGGACGAGGGGGGCTGTGATTGGCGGGAACTCGCGGCCTCCATCGGCACCCCGTTTCGAAACGCTCGCCGACGCGTTTGCTTTCAAACTCACTCACGGCGGGAAGAAAGAGAGAGCGATGAAGGCATCGGCGGCTGTGATGTGAGTGAGATTGGGGCTGGGTTGGTGGCGTGTGGCCCTGGCCTGGTCCGCTTGTTGTGCCTCTGTTTCAGGTACACCTGTTCCTGGTGCGACGGGAAAGGCAGAAGCACTTGTCCCAAAAAGAGAAGAGGGCTGGCTCGCCTGCATCTATCTGGGCTGGACGTGCACGCGCGCGCTCTGACAGGAATAGCAGCGAAGGCAGAGAGAAACCCGGCAAACCAAACAAATAAAAGAACGCAGCAACGAAAGTGAGAAAGAGGGTGACCGGTCGCCAGTCAGTCGGTGTACGAAAAGCAAGGGGCTGACGAGAAGCGTTTCTTTCTCTGCTCTGTATTAAGTTATGCACCCACGCCCGTCCCTCCATCCCTCCGTCCCTCCCTGCCATCCATTTTTAGGGGGTGCTTCTGTTTTGTTTTCCCCGTCCACGTGCATAAGTTACTTGGTAAATACCGGCATTCATAGTACTTCATTACCGACATGCTTCGGAGGTTAGGAGAAATGACATAAACATGCAGTGACATAAACACGCTGCGAGCGCTATAGCGAGGAAAAAGGAACAAAAGCGGTAGATAGGGCCGAAGGTGACGTGACCGACCACGGATACATAGTAGTCAGACACGCGGAGAAGAGAAATAGATAGCCCACTTCCCACACATCAGACCCGACCGGGGGGGTGCCCTGGAAGAAGGGGACACTTTACATAGTACCTTGTGGCATGGGGTTCGGAGGGCAGAAGGTTGTTGCTGTGCTGAGCCCGCGGGGACGGAATGGCCTCAATTCTGTGTCGCAAGGGTGCGCTTCTGGATGAAGTGTTTCTGGTCTAAAGTGTAATGGTGAACGACAATATATTGTCACAATGGATAGGTAGGTATATCAGGCCCTATACGTAGTCCACAGACACTATTTCCCACTCCGCCATTCCCGCCCGGTCTTCCTTTTCCTATTATCTTTCAGATTTGGCTGCTCAAGTAGAACACCACACCCACCCGCATCTGCTGAATCTCCTTCTTCTTCGTCTGTAAATAGTATGACGCACGCCTGTGAGCACTATCCCTCCTCCTTCCACCCCTCTGCCCCCCCCCAGACCACGGAATTAGAGACACCTCTGGCCGGGGAAACCACACCTCCTAANNCCTCCTAACCTAATCGAGGAAAGTGCAGTCCCACCCAAATTAGGTGCACACCTACTCCTCCGTCCATAATTAACACCCCCAACAACACCTTCAGCTAGAGCACCAGTTTCTATTAATAAAGACCCACTTTTTTTGTCGTGCTTTACATATTAACAATAACAGACCTCGCTTTTCGCATCAGAAAGAGCGAATCAAATTATATTAGCCCTACTTTTCTGAATTTTTAACCAACTAACACCTATATTAGCCCCACTTCTTCTGCACATAAAAGTCTTCTATAATAACAACCTATCGCTTACGCCCGCGGGCGCGAGATTTCTTCCTCCTTTACACACATAATATAACCTTCTTACGCTTAATTCCGCCTACCTTCCTGCCAAATTGTTACTATTATAAGCTTTTAAGCGGTCTGTATACTAACTCTCTGTTATTACTATAGATGCCCTATTTTCTATGTTTTTTT